>JAHDVE020002592.1:0-83930 GCA_022606495.2 Halesus radiatus
CTCACCGCATGTAATCTCCGCAGAATAATTATCCAACCAATTTACTACTAATATGATAGTACGAATAAGTTTAGGTATTATTAAACATGGTGTATTTAAAATGAAATCTCCAAAACGTAATGGTACCAACGCTAACCTAGATACTTTCTGGCTTTTCTGTCCCATCGCTCCTTTAATTTGAATCGCTGTGACCGGCATTATTGGGTATTTTATCTGATCGCTCAGATAACATTCCCAAAATTCTTGCGCTACGCATGTAACTTGGCTACCTGTGTCGATTAAACAATTCACTCTTACGTCGTCAATATATGCTCCAGCTTCCGGTAATTGTGGTAACGCGCTACCTTTTCCCACTTCTCCATATTCATCCATGTCGCCAAAAATCGTGTTAAACCCAAAATTATTCCCTCTTTTATCGTATTCTTTCGCCTCAACTTGAATCCATACATCACTTATATGTTGTAACAAATTTACACATGCACTCAAATCCATACTTTCATTCACATTCTTGCTTTTTTTTCGTCCAATCTCGCGTTTCCTGTCACAAGTGCTCGCCTTAATCGGTATAGTTATGCCCTGTTCAAATCTACCTAAACCCTTTCTTACGTCCCAATTATAATACTTAAGCATGATTTTCAAGGCTACATTGTGTTTCGACGTCTTTTTCCCTTCTTCAGTTAGAGCAGCTATCCTCAGGGTCTCTGGTGCGGCTCGCGTCCGTTTCCCGCGTTCGTTGACACTTCCATCTCCCTCCCGCTGACTGCAATGGTGGTCGTCAGATTTTTTTCCGATGATGTCATCACTCCCCTACCCGCGCTGCAACCAGGTGCGGTGGTCTCCTCCTCAAGTGCGTTTATTTTGGCCTTTAACGCGCGTCTTTGGTTTCTATATTCGTCTTTATTTCGTCGGTCATCTCTATCTCTTCTGGGTGCACTCCGCTCCAAAGGTGAACAAACCATATTAACCATCTTGCGTAGAAATTCGGCCGCATCCAGTTCATCTCCTTGTTCCCGCGAAAACCACAAGGCCTGCGTCTCTTTAGGGTAATGTCTCATAATCTCGTTGATTACTCCTAATGGTGTATCCGTAATTTTAAGCGCCTTGGCTAACTCCCAATATGTCGCAAAATGCGCCAGCATTGATGTACCCTGTTTTTCGTCCCATATTGCGTCTGATAATTTCCTACGCATTTTCTTCTGACATATATCTCCCCAATAATTTGCAAGAAAGTCCCTTTCGAAGTCATCAAATGTTACCCATCTTCTTGAGTAAAGTTTTTGCCAACTTTTCGCGGCACCTTTTAAGCTCTCGCTAACGACCATGATATCGTCAACTCGTTTAGTTTTTCTGCTGTAGTCTCTGAGGTCTTCCAAGAAGGTGATGGGGTTTTGTGTCCCTCCACTGAAGATCGGTTTATCCTGTGCAGGCATCATCTCCACGAGTTGTATGGCATTTCTAGATTCTCTCTCTCCGCTTACTGTCGTAGCAGCCGCCACAGGCGTGTTGAGCTGTTTCTCGAGCTCCTGCACTTTTGTGACCAATGGTCCCAAAGCTGATTGTATTATCGTGGTTATTTGTCCTAAATCAAGCTGCGTTGCCTCACAGGTTTTCTGAGCCGCGGCTATAACCCCTGCTTCTCTCGTCTCTGTCTGTCCCGTGTTTGCTTTGCGTTTCCGCCCCGCCATTTTGTTTTTTTTGATTTCTCGTAGGTATTGCGCGTTCAGTAAAATTTTTTTTTTTTTTTCTAAACTTATGTTATTATCTAATCTTGTTTCCTTGTTACAATCTAATGGTAAAACTATGTTCCCTTGCTTTTAAATTTAATCCTTAAATTCCTAAATCTTAATTTGCATAATCGTAAAATTAATTTTTTTTTTTTTTTGAAAGAGGTTCCTATTGATACCTGAAATTATAAATTACAATCTATTAACTTTTTAAATTATTTATTTATTTTATTTAAAATTTTAAGTTTTATAAGTTTTTCAAGTTTTTATTTTTTTATTTTATTATTTTTTATTTTTATTTAATTATTTATATTTTTATTTATTTATTTTCAAAGCAATCAGACGGTTTTATTATTATCAATCACTTTTGCACTTATCACTTGCACTATCACATATTTTTATTTATTTATTTTATTTTTTGCACTGCTATTAATTCGCAAAATATCTTTAATTCGTCAGTGTAATTTTATGTTCGCATCGTTTCCTAGTCTCCAAAACCAGCTTCGTCAAATTACCACCCGTATTTGTTTACGTAACACAGTGACCTATATTCGTCTTCATTCAATGTAATAAAAATTATGAATGATGGGCCTACCTGACCTAGTTTTTATGAGAGTTGCATTCCATAAGGTTCAACGTATCGACTGTTTATATAAACGAGATTCCTGACCTATATTTTCGTTCATTCATTTTAATAAAAATGTGATTGATGGCCTACTTTTTATGAGACTTGCATTCTTCTAAGGGTTCAATGCCACGGTTGTTTATTTAAACGAGATTCCTGACATATTTTCGTCTCTCAAGTACCATAAATCAATCACGCTCGCCTATCAGTAAATTCCTTAATTCGATAAACAATAATAATGGCTTCAGCCCGTTCGTTGGTTTTTTCAAATATGAACATTTCATATAATATGTAAATATCACGGCATGAAATGTTCATATAATTTAATTATACATTTCAAGTGTGATATAACGAAGGAAGCCTGTATAATTTAGAGTATCTTTTGTTTGTTTATCGCTTTGCCTCGCTTGCTGGTGAAGTGTTTGTTTGTTAAATTATCAATATAATGGATTTTTTCTGTACGATAATCTTATTCTGTCTCTGGGGATTTGTCTATTTTCTGTGAATAGAACACTTAAACGATTTTCTGTTAAATGTGACTTTCTTCGTTGCGTCTGTCTACTTTAAATGGTACAATAACGTTCGTGGATTGAATATATCTCTCCGGTTCTTTGTATTGTGAATCATTTCAATTATAATTCCTAAGTCTCTGTGTCTAAACATTTCTAGTTCTTATAGAAGGTTGACTAACATCAAATTTTAGTAAATTTTATTATTTTTCTAATTCTTTTGTATTGTTAACTGCTTCGTTAGTAATTCGTAACTACTTTTGTCTGAACGTTTCTAGTTTTTTTATTTTTTAATTTTTTAATTGAGGGTTGGCTAACATCAAATTTAGTTAGGTATTTCTAATTCTAATTATTTTGAATACGTTATCTGTCAACAAATACGAAAATATACCTATCTTGTATTACTACAAACTCCTGGTCTCACGGCGCCAGCTGAGATGGCTCCCCCCCCCACTAGGCTTTAAAGATGTGATGGCCCGTCCTTCCTTCGTTTATGATTTAATTTAGCAATAGGCTTTCGTTCGCGCCACCGATTTAAGATGACTCCTCTACTGCTGCCTTAAATTTTCCTAACTAATGTGATTGGAAAACTCTTTGTAGTTTTCCTTTCAATTTGAGGTTTTTCTCCTCCTTGGCCAGCGTGTAACGTCTAGCCCTATGCTAACATTCGAGTGTTTCCGATTTTCATGATTTTCACGGAAATTTTGCACTTCAATGTGGTCAATTTCCCAAGCTTTTCCGGAGTCTACGTTGTGTTGTTTTTTTGTTTCAGACTATTGGAAAAACAAGGCCTTATTTGTGGTAACCCCTATTCTTTGTAGCGTAGGCAGACTCTCGCATACCATTGACAGAATTCGTATTCTTAACATTCCTATCTTAGACTTTAATGTTCTGAACTCTCTATTATTATCCTACTATGCAATCTACGTTAATTTCCTATAGGAAGACTAGCATTTTCCTAACTTCACCCCTAAATTTTCTATTTTTCTTCTATCGTGAGTTTTAATGGGAAAACTTAGCTTCTAGGCTATACTAATTGCACTATTCCTGATCTATATAATACGACGTAGTTTCGATTTTAAATTTGGTATACATAAATGTAATGATCACAGTATTATCGCCTTTCCTCATCGTACTAAGGGTTATTCTACATGGGTTAGTTTCAATGAATTTCATGGTTAAAAGGTACAGTTTTACTTGTTTTGTCGCCATCTCCATCCTCTCCTAAATTTGGGAAAATTACATGATTAGGTTTTAGTTTACACAGCTTTTGTTATGACGAGAGATCGAATACGGTTTGTTTTGCTGCAATTCGGCTCCAGACCTACCCCTAAAGTACTCAGATGACCACGTTTCCGGTCAGTAACTCTCCCCACACAGACGTACAGCCTGACCAAATCGGTATACGTAACCTCTTCTTTTAGTTCGTGCGCTATTGGTCATCCCCTGTACCGCGACGGAAAGAGCACCTTCCTTATCCATGGGTTCGAGACCCTCCGAATTCCCGTCCTCCAGACAGTTACATTTAAAGGAGATCAAACCGGTTCCGTCCCCTCGTCAAACAACATTATATACTTGCGAATTTTTGCAAAGTCCGGGTTGAAAGGCCGTCCCCCGCATCAAGAGTTCAGAGATAACCACGCTTAAATCAGCAATTATTTCTGCCCAATCGATAGGTACAAATTATAAATATATGTAAACAATACGAGTTTTTATAATCCACAATACTCCAGTTTTCCCAGAAAATTGTGGATCTGACATCTCCAACACAGGTCGTGAATCTGTGCCAGATATTCAGACATATTACATAAGAATATACGTAAAAGTGATAATACAATATACATGATATATTACTTTTGGTTTGGTTGACAGGTTGGTTTAATGAGACCCTGCTATCTCATGTAGTTTGAATTTAACTGTAGATTGATTTTTGTTTGGAGAAAAGGTAGGACTCCAAAAAGCCCAAAATTTGCAAGGCCTGAACCTTGAAAACCTAAGTCGAAGATAAAATTAATTTTATAACATAACTTGGGAACGTATTGTCGACGAATGATTATGCTTATTTTGATATTTTTAATAATGTGGGTTTTTGTTTGTTCTGTTGAATTCATCAATATGTTCGAACGGGTGTGGAGCGCCTTTGAATTGAATCTTTCTATGAAAATGGCGCTATAAAATATTTATGTACGCAAACTACAAATACGTGATTTCTAAAAGATGATAGTTCATCGCAAAAGATGATAGTTATTTTTCAATTAAATGTCGACGTTTGTTAAGGTACTTATTCTTCGTAAGATGTACTGAAATTCGAATATATATACATACTTATACGTATCTACATACTTCGATAAAAGAAGGGTGTGGTTTGGAATGTTGACCTAGTTTTAATAACAGTCGAGGAAGTGTGTCATTGAGATATGCGACAGTTATTAAGTGTCAGAGACCCCCGTCAGGAAGCATAACAATTAGATACTTGGTTTGTTTTTAGAATGATAACGATCTTTGAATTAATAAAAAATCGTTTGGGTTGTTGGTAATTTTAGTAACGTTAGTTTTGAATTTATATGTTAGGAAAATGTATATATTAATAAAATAAATTGTTTTTATAGGAGATATACATAAATATAATAATTGGTTTTATATATATATACATATTAAACATTGTATATAAATAAACATAAAATAAATAACGGCCATATAGATTTGATAGATACATTATACACTTTCTTTATATATATACCTATACACACATACATTCTCTTAGTAAAGGCCAAGTCTTTAGCCGAAGTTATTTCACTACACAGTGAAATACCTATAAAAGATGTTCTGAAGTTGTTGACTATGAATTAACTCGATAAAGACAATTATACAGGTAGGTATCTACCGGAAATTTTTATAAATACTTAAATGTATTTATGGAAAAAAATAGGTATTTTTGAATATTTAAAAGTCAAGTGCTGGTAATGAGTGAGACAATTGAATTATCTATAGTACTAGTTTAATTATAATTCAATGCGAAAGGAAAGATTTATCGTAAAATATCTCATAAAGGAAGATGTACCCGCTGGGTATCATAAAATGTATTTGAACTCAAATATTTGATTAGAACGGCTTTGATCACGTATACAAAACATTCACTCATGATAGATAACGGTCGTATAGTATTGACCTATATATTAAACATTAAATATAAATATATATATATACATATTTACATATACACACATACAATACATGTACTTATAAGTCATTAGAAATATAATTCATATCTCCATCCTCGCCTTCCCCGGGATCCTGAAAACTTGTATATTAATTTGACTCACCTGAATTCCGACAAATTCATAATTTTTCCAGACGGGTTATACACGCCAATATGAAGATTCAGAAAATATTGAACTTCCCTGCCTGGAATGTTTAATCTAAGTTAGAAATATTTACTTAATACAATCTAGTGTTTCCTAATTTCAATTCGTGATCTACCGATTTGTACTATTTCTTCAAATTTAATGATCTCTAAATCCAAATATTATTAGATAATATTTAAATTTTTGTTGTTTTATTTTCCTATTTTATTCTTTGTACTCACGTAATTCTCTTTACTAACTATTAATTAAATCCGTAAACCGAACGCTTGGTAATATTTTAGAGCTTTATTATTTTTCTTTGACGAAATTAATCCCACGCTAGGTATTAAAAATGAATTATATGAAACTAAGACTCAGCTGTTTTTAAACTTTCACTAAATTATTTTAAACGCAATTATATTTAATTTTTCTTAAACTCGTAATGAATTTAGTTCAACACAAAATATGAATTAAATCACATTTCATTTAAACAATTTTAATTAATTCACAGAAGCTAATTTTAAAAATCTTTAAACAAATAACTTTATTAATTTTAGAAATTTTCAATATTTATTAAATTATTATTATTATCACATTGCTCTAACAGTTTTGAGAAAATTAATTTAATTACAACTTTTAGAATCTTTAACGTAATTTAAGTATTATTAATTTTTAGGAAATTTCACTATTTATGAAACTATTATTGTATTAGATCAACAAGAGAATTTATTTTAATACAATATTAATTCGAACACAAAACACTTTATTTACTGGGTCACTTTTTTTATATCACTTCACTTAAATATAATGAATTTTAGAAGACTTCGATTCAAACACTTTATTTATAAACACTTTCGATTATTATAATTTCACTTAAAACCACCAATTTTAATTAATTCACAGAAGTAATTTTTAGTATCAACTTAATTATAATGAATTTTAGAAACTTCAATATTTATCAAACTATTATTGAATTAAATCAAACTATTGTTGAATCAATCCAACAACTATTTAAAAGAATTTATTTAAAACTTTATTTAATTGTAAGAAACAAATCAAATGAAACTTCCTAAGTCCAAAAACAAAACAATTACTTAAAATCGGCCAGCACGTAATTTAATTTTTTCTCGCCCGACGTATTCGCGACTAATCCCATATTCCCTCATTACATTGCCTTATATACCTAGCTTAGAATCAAAAGGATTTAACTCCATTCCATACCTACATTAAATTATGTTCTCTATTAACTCGTAAACCTATATGTAAGTAATACTAATTTCGACTGTAATTCTTCAATGTAAATATTTAGATAAAATCTGGCCCGCCTCTGAATCCATCACTTTTCCTCACTCCGGCCAGGATCGAATTTAGTTCATTCCTCTAGATCGCCCTGCTGTTCCTTATTATAGAATTGGAAATTTCGATTCATGTTTTTTTTTCTGAAAATATTATCTATCGCTTATTCTTTGGTCGCCTATGAACTCGGGTATCTCGTATTTATAGCCACTATGTCATTATTGAATTTTATTTAAAGAAGCGCCTTCTTCACATCGTTCAATTTTAGAAATTCCCTTAGTCCCTGGTTATCTTGATATGCGATATCTTTTTATTTATGAATTTTCCGATGGTAACATGGTTTTTCTCTGATCTAACATGTGAATATTCGATTAACGCATATTTTCGTGCAATTCTCAATTGATCATTATATTGGTGTAAACACTTTATAATTTCTTCCCCACCTCACCTGCCTGAGTTAATAAATATACCTTTCCAGAATGATTTTTCAATGTGTTGCACTGCTTCTTCCTGGTCTAGCTGTATTACACCTTTTGCATGTACCTATCGTCTGCTTATACTTTCATCCGGGTCGATTGATATCATCCTTAATTGATTTTTCACCACCTTTAATAATTTTATGTATTAATTTATTGGCGTTTTTACCTGCGATTTACCTACCCCAAACCTGGTAGATATGAGTTCGTTCACTTCTTTCCTGGCCACTCCCCTTTCTCCATTCCACTCTAACTCAATATCACATTAGATTATTGTTTACTATGGGTAATAATCATTACTTTTGTAAAAAACCGATATAAATCAGAGTTAATCGAAAACCCATTATTTTTTATTACTTTTCCTTAAATAAATATTCCTATCTTCCCTGTATATTTTTAATTGTTCGTTTATCTCTTTATTGCCCGAGTTTCATGTTCATCTGATCGCTTGGATAAACAATTCTTGTCGCCTTGTTTACATTAGTCATTGACAACCTCAAAATTTTACCTAAATGTATCGAACTATATTCAAAGTAGTAGTCCATATATCTCAATATTTCTATTGAATTCCTTCAGTTTAAATTTTATAATTGATTGATACATTTCTCATCTACATTTTCATAATATCTGATGTCCCGAATCTACTCAATTAATACCTTTTATCACCTAAAATCAGCCTAGTTTCACTCCCTTGTAATTATCTACGTTCCTGAAATTAGAAAATTGTACTCCTATTTCACATTAGTCTCGCCTAAATCGCCTCTTAAGTTTGCCGAAGTTTCCATACTGTATAATTCTTGTTTCTTCCCTTTTTCATCTGCTGAAGCTATTGTTCTCTGAATTATTTTCTCTAATTCGTTGTTTTTCCGCTTAACCTTACATGACACGTCTTTCTGTCTAAATTCTAATGCAAACACGCCTTTCCCCGTGCAAGATAAATCATTTCTTTGTAGTTTTTTTATTTGTAATTAACATTTTGCATATTATTTTTACTTTCTACTTCCATTTTCAATGGTTATTCATCTCTGCATTTCCCATTGTTTCCTTTAAAGTTCACGACCTCTTCTCGTCCTGTTCGACCGCTAGTGAAATGTTTATATTATAGGCCGTTGATCTGAACCCTTTCGATTCACATAAATAATTAATATTTCCTTTGTCCTGTCACCACTAATTGTTGTTTATGTAGAACGCTCGTTTGATTGGTAACTTTTCGTTGATTTCACCCAATCCTGTGATGTTTATTTATAAGAGGGAACACCTTCTTCTCACTGCCATCTCGTGGTTTTATGTTGCAACGAGTTTTATGAATCAAAATTATTGGATTATAATTCACTGTAATCAAACTCTCCACAAGTCGATAGATGTCGCTCCCTTAAGCTTTTCTAGCATGAAAGTTATGCATATAAAAAAAATATTTTCCAGGGTTCTATTAAAAGAAAATGATGATGGTTAGACCATTACACACTACACAACAGAACAGCGATCAACAATTGTTGAATTTTATTTTGAAAATCAACGGTCAATTGTTTTGACGCAGCGTGCTTTTCGTCGTTTTTTTAATGTGCGTACTGGACCTTCAGCACCAACAATAAACCGCCTGGTTGCAAATTTTCGACAACATGGTACAGTAAGACACCTTCCATGTACCGGAAGACCACGTACGGTCCACACGGAAGAAAATATCCAACGTGTTGTGGATAGTGTGCAGGACAGTCCAGAAACATCAACAAGAAGACGTTCGGCACAACTGGGGCTATCGCGGAGGTCCGTTCAGAGGATTTTGGCCACATTGCACATGTTCTCGTATAAGGTTCAGCTTGTGCAAGAATTGAAGCCGATAAACTGGCAAGAATTAAAGCCGACCAACAACGGCTTGATTATGCCATTTCATTCCAAACCATAACGGTAGTTTTGCGCCACCCTTTAAAATGTTTTAAGACGGGGGGGGGGGCTCCATTATCAACGTAAAATTATTCGACACCGACACAGATCATACCTACCTATGTTATAATTTAGAATTACTAATTTATTTCAATAAATTAAAAAAACTCTTAAAAACGCCTTGAAATTCCAAGACTGCAATATACCCTACCAATAGACGTAGTATATATACTCCTACATCGGTGGATCACTGACGTCAGAATTAATAGACTTGCCCTAAGTACCATATCGACGACTGAAGGCAAAGGTCACTTGACACCCAGTTTTGCACCAGCCTAGTTCAATGCCGCCAACGTTTTTTTTGCGTGATTTTGACTGCCGTAAGCAAATTATGAAACTTTTATAAGAGATTCAAATTAAATTAATATTTTGTTTTTGTAAACAAGCCGATCCTTTTTACTTAAATTGGTGGCAAGCCTAGCTCGCCCCTCCCATCCCTTATTTTGGTTTATTACCTTTGTGTAAAATTGAGCTCATTTCGGGAACACAGACACGCCCTACGACGAACTTCCATCGGTTTATCGCTTCAGTGATTAATGTTATAATATTCAAGTTACCCTAAATCCTACATTAATCAGAATTATGCTTTGTTTCTCTACATTTAGGGGTAGGTGCTATCTCCCTTGGGTTACGGAACGGGTTTTGACTGACAGATGTTGGATTAAACAATGCGTTTCACCAACGTGATAATAACTTGGGAAATTATACCTATACATTCGTGATAATGGTTCTAAATATTTGGAGATACCTAAGGCGTTTTGCGAAGTGATGTTCGAATTAAAACGAGTAACTATTTTAAAAACTAGAAACGTGGATGTAAATGTCTGATTAGTTTCTTTAAAGTAAAGAAAAATGAACCACCTTCACAAAAAACTCATTTCGGTTAATCTCTTACGAGGTTACATTATGTCATTTTTTGTTGGTGCGGTTTGATTTGACCAGTATTCATATTCAATTTTAATTAGTAGAACTACGTTTTAATCTACTTTTAAAATTGTCTTTGTAATATCGTTTATTATTTGGAGTTCCACAAGGAAGTGTCTTGGGCCCATTATTATTTCGCATCTATATAAACGAAATTTTTGATCATCCCATCAAAGGAAAAATAGTAAGCTTTGCCGATGATATTGCAAATGAAAATAACTTCAAAGATACTTTCAAAGAAGCTGAACGTGGGGTCATCGTTTTATAAAAGATGGTAAAAAACCAACTAACTTACGTTAAATGTAAGTAAAAGAAACTACTTAACTTTTTTAATTGACACAAAATGATAACCAGGGAATGAATACAATCTAAAATTACATAAATACCAAAGCAATTTTTATAATTATTGCCCCCTTATTACACATACAGAAAACATAAAATATCTTGGCATAGAAATAGAAGAAAATCTTCTTGAAATGCTCACATAAATGGTATTAACAAGGAAATTCACAAAAAACACATTTTTTTTTTTTAAATATCGGAAATATTTTACGTCAAAAAAGTTTATTATGCGCTATGCCACTCCCGCCTCGAATATGGTATACTGGAATGGAGATCGGCGACAACTAACCATATGAAACAATTATCTAAAACCTAACATCCAAAATATCTATGCTTAGAATTTTTTAATCAAACATTTCAAATGTTCGAAAAAACCGCAGAAACTTCATTTTCACCCCACAAGAGCGAACCAGAATAACATTATGAATATTCCTAAATTAACCGCTTTTGGACAACAGATTTATAAATATCTCTCCACTACAATATGTAATTCACTTCCACCAGTCATAAAAAAATACAACAACAGAAAAGCAAATGATTTCAAAAATCATATCAATACCTGGCTGAAAAAAATCAAAGAAGAAGAGTTATCTAGCTTCTTGAAAAGAATTTCGTAGGAGCCTAAATTTTTTTTAATTAAATGATTTTTTTTAAATAAAATCTAGTCCCCCTCAGCACAAGAACCTCCAGGCAGGAGGACTAAGAAAAACAATATAAATTGTCTTTTTATCTTTAAATTTTTTTATTAATTGAATAACAAAAATAAGTATTAAAACTAAATAAAAATAAAATTTGTTAAAAAATCGATTTATTTATAAAAAAATATCTGATAGATAATAATTATTACGCGTAACAGCTGTTTCGCCTTTCGAAGGCATAGTTCTAAACATGGGCCTGAATTACTCTATGATCAAGGAAAGGCTGCAATATTCAGTGACAACTTTGAATATTTTGGTGGCTTTGTAAAATGCCATTTTTATTATTACCTTTTACTGGTGGTTGTGGCTAGGTTGACAAATGACAGTAAAAGTTGCTTATCTATATGCGTTATAATGCAATGCATGTCTTGTTTTTCATTAAACTCTAACATTTCATCATCATTAAAAGTTCCCTAGCCATATTCTTAAGGCAGGACAGCTTTTCAGCCTATATGGACTGCACTCCACTGGTTGTAATATTGCAGTATGTTTATAAATACGCACTTGGTCATAAATATTGTATTAATTACGCATTTATTTTTACCTCATAAGCAAAACACGCAATAAAATAAAAAGGGGCAGTTTTTTGGGTCTCCTCGAATGTTGCTAAACATAAGATTGTTTGTGTTGTGGGTAACGTATTATGTTATCTAACCATTGAACGTTATGCTACTACCACACAATCGTCCAACGTTCCAACTCTGAACTCCAAACCTTAATTATAATGGAAGAAGTTGAAGTGACAGCTGCGTCCGCGCTATGTCTTATCGGTGCCTTCAATTACTTATTATGTAGAAATACGTAGACAACGGAAAATAATAAGTTATTAACGAATTTCAGACGTTTTATTCTTCATATACGACACGTCCGTCACGATTGCTTAATTGGCCGATATCTAGAGTGCCGGTTCTTGTGAGTAGGGCGAACTAGTTTGAAGGTTGGGCCAGCTAGTTCGCCACCGGAGCGATTATGGGCCAACACGCCGAATTCGAGCCAACGCTGGCCCAACGCACTCGAACTACTCCTTTAAACGATCGCCTGAACGTTCGGAGTTGGAAGGTTGGCCGATCGTGTATAAGTAGCATTATGTTGTTTGAAAATCGTGCAAACCTTATTATTGAATAGATATGAGTAATCAGGTTATCCAAAACCTACTTATTTTGTACTTTAAATCTTCGTCGATTATTTCTGCTGCCATGGCCCCACTAGCTCAGGGCAATTAGGATCCTAGTAAAAAAAACCTACCAAAATATATACCCATTATTCACGTCACCTCGCTTGTTGCAATCTTGATCAAGAAATAAATTTGGCTTTGTAACGAAAAAATATGATGATCAACCCTAATGTAGTAACCCAAAAAGGCTTTACTCTCTAACGATCATAATCCCCTGGTATTAGTATCCCCGCGCATGTGCAGTCGAACGCAGCACTCACATAGATAAATTGTTTGCATACAATACGTTTTTTTAATAAATAAATGATTATACAAGTTTCTCTATATATTACCAGCGTTGTCCGAGGTTATGAATGGTGTGAAGTAAAGTTTTGATGTTGTGATGTGTTATCTCTTCCCCTACCCCTATCCCTACCATGTAATTTTCCTCTCATTTTGAACGTCAAGTGTGCAAAATCTAATTACGAATTACTAAAATTCTAATCTAATGAAACTCTCAAACTTTGTTTTAACCACATTTATTTTACACACCTACCGGTTTCGGAATACAATTGTATACCGAGTATACACTTGCCCCGACGATGGAACGATTGTTCCGAAACCGGTAGGCGTGTAAAATAAATGTGGTTTAAAGAAAGTTTGAGTGTTTCATTTGATTATAATGGATAACCACAAAGTGGAGATTGGGTGGTTTTTCGAAATTTCATGTAATGACCTTCCTATTGTTTTGGAGGTCAAGTGAGCATAGTTTCATAAAACTATAGATGTGTAAAAAAAACACCCATTCAACCACAGACACTCTTCTTTACATATATATATGATTTTTTTATAGAAAGGCACCCCAAGCTACGAATAACCAGACAATATTTTAAGATCTCCTACTACCAATACAGTAAGCGGATAAGATATCTTTAGGAACTTTGACACAAATGCACAAATAGTGAATAGTGATGTAAAAAATAGATTCCTACGGTTTTTCTATAAATTAGAAAACAAAAATTTAATCTAACGCGTTTCACAAATTCACTTGTAACTTCACTGTCGGGAGGTGGAGGCTAAGGGGGTGGTTTCTGTGAGGCGGGATCAGATAGAGACGAGGGTAGTCCAAAGACAATGTAATTATTATTATTTATCTCAACCCCTCATGTAGTGTTTACCCCTAACGCTTTCGGTGTCGCCGACAATGGAAAAAAATTACGCAGTTTGTTTCCGGTTTTTTGTTTAACATTGTATGATCACAAAGGCTTTTTAAGGGTTTAATTTGTGGGTCATGCGAAGTTTATTTGTTACAATACAATGTGGGTCGGTTTTGGAATAATTATAATGATTTATTTTGTAGGTTAAACTTTGTTTTAAATTTATCATGAGAAACTATTCGTATCTTTATGAAAACTGTCTGGAATAGATGCGAGAAGGGTTTTTTTAAAATTAATTTCATTAATCTTTTTCGTTTAAGGAAATCACAATTGCGATCACTCACAATAAACATATTTATTACTTAAATTGATCAAAAATATTTATAATTCACTCGGTCATTGTGTCTGAGAAGCGATCAATAAATTTAACTCAATAATGCCCGCTATACAATGAGACGTAAAATTTCCACAGTAAAAAAATATTACACTTGCCTAAATTAAAAAGGTGCAGCCTGGTAATATGAAGACAAACGCATTGTTGAGGAAAGAACTCAAGGAAAGTATATATTGAAGACAGCTAGCGAGATCGGTGAAAAAATTGTTTGAAGTTAGACCGAATTTAACTCTGCGCTTCCATTCTAGGGTTAAATAAGAATTTAACCACTGAACAAAAATCTCCAGAAGTGTGATATATACCGCTTTGATCGAAAAAATTAGGGAATTACAAACGTTAAAGGTAGTTGGCGAGGGCAGATTTAATTAACAAGCAAAAAAACTTTTTTGGTAACCCCATATTAAATATTTTCCCACTTAACAGATCTTCCCACTCTAAAGACCAGTCTATAGACCATTCTAACAACTTTGTAATTTCCTAATTATCCCCTCTCCAACTACCTTCAACGTTTGTAATTCCCTAATTACTTATTCTTGTCTTCCCCTCCCCATCTAACTGATCTATATTGACATTTTTAACTTAAGTATACATTGACACCTGAAGAAGTGAACATCGTTCACGAAACATGTTGTATTGTATATCAATAAAGAGTGATGTATACAAAGTTATTTTGTTTTAATTAAAATACATAATGACATCACAAAGTATAAACCTCCCAGAAGAATTCTTTTTAGAAAAAGTAAAAAATGGAGTACGTAATAAGTATTAATTGATAAACTAAAGTTTTTAAGACAAGATTTTTGTGCGTAGCGCAAAGGGTAACAATTATTTTTATAAACACATTAGTTGAAGTTCACTTCATCCAATTGAAATTCTTCTGAGAAAGATAATAGCCTGCACCCTTCTGATTACTGGTCAGATGCTCTGAGCGTCAGATGCTCTGAGCGTCAGATGCTCTGAGCGTCAGATGCTCTGAACATCAGACCGGCAATCAGAAGGGTGCAGGTTCGAGTCCTGTCGGCGACATTTATCTTTTCTCGGAAGGTTTTTTTCAATTTGGATGAGTGTTTCAGGCTAATAATTATTGTTTATAAAAATAATTTTTACGTAATAAGTATTAGAAATAAGCAATATGTAACTAAAATTTAAAAAAAATATATATTAGATCACATCGATACCTTAGTTCAATAGGGAACTAACTCAAAATACTTCATTTTGAGAAAACTGGATTTGAAAATTTTTCATAAAGACATCGCTCCGATGTAAAGTTATTTTGTCCACCTATAATATAACAATAGATGAAATATGTAAGTAATTTATCAACCTATCATATCATAGGTTTAAATGGCTACATTTATTAAGTTCCAAACGGAAACATTTGACATGTTTCTCCATTGAACTAAGAATGTGCTGATTTCATTATAATTCCATAAAGATTTATCTGACTACATAATTAGGACGAATAAGACTTTTTTTATTGAAACATGAGAAGGGAGAGTTTCTTTACCACTTTTCATCATTAACTCAAAACCCAGAAAATTTTAATTATTTCGTCATTGAACTGAGGTATCGACATTTTTTAATATTATTATTTTTATTTATTTAATATGATATGTTTTTTTACAGTAAGTATATAAATAAGGCATGATTCATATAGTGTAACAAAAATATAATATAGACGTTCCTCACCGTGAAGAAACAAGGTTCTTGTGTTTGGTGAGGGATTATCGCTTAAATAATTGGATCATAACTTAAAATATGGTTGTACAATAGCAGGAAAATACGAATTTGTCGTGTAAATTTGGTAATTTATCAATAGTAATAGTATTAAAGAAAAGAAAAGAAACGCAAGGTTTGTGGAAAAAATAATAAAAGACAAAAAAATCTAATAATTAATAAAAAAATAAAATAAAAGACTGTTACAGAAGTTTGAGTTAATTTTTTAATCTATGTTGGAATTCATGGATATTTACTATAATTTTAAGTGATTTTAAGACATGAAGTCGTACTATTTTAAATTTAATAAATAAATATTTAAAAAATGTTGCATAATTAATATTTGAAATTAATTGAGTATGGTAACGTCTAAATTAATTAGTTATACTTTCAGTAATAAAAAAAACTTTTGTCATTTTTATGTACGACGGGTTAGTTAAAATATTTTAATATATGGACGGTTTTAAGTCAGGTTAATTTAACGTTTAATTAAAATACTGAATAAGCCCAGGTGTTCTTGAGATAGGCGGATCAAATTACAGATTGTGCACAGCTTTTAATGCGAGTACTGCCAAATTACTCGTCCAATTTATATGCTTCTCATTTAAACTTTGGGTTAGTCTCCCGGTGTCGTGAAATCGAATTTACGTCCCTTACAAATGAGATTAAGTAATATTATTTGTAGGTGTGTGTTATTTAATTTCAGTAGACAATAAACAGCGCAAAAATAATTATTTTTCTTTATCCTTTGACATACTGCGCATATTCGTACTAATACAGATCGACTTTCAAGTTATTAAGACTCGGGTGATTCACTAGGGGAGAGTGGGGTAATGGCGAACACCTATGGGAAAACCCAAAAAACCAGAGAAAAGCGAAAAAAATAATAATATGTTCCTCCCCGGTTTAGATACTTTAATAGTATACAACTGCTGACCCTGTACAAATCGCAAGTGCGCCCCACTGTAGAATTTGGCAGCCACCTCTGGTCAGGAGTCCCAAAATATCTGAAAAAAACCCTTGACTCTGTGCAGATTCGGGCGGTCCGTTTGATAGATTCGCCTATCTTAACAAACGGATTGCAATCTTTGGAGCACAGACGTCAGGTGGGAATGTTGTCCTTGTTTTACCGGCATTTTAATGGAAGATGCTCTGAGAAACTAGCGTCATTGATCCCTTCGGCACCGGTGCATAGTCGGGAAACACGCCAAACGCGTGCCCAAGATTTGCATACAGTTACCATTTTTCACATGAGAACGGGTCGCTTTTACGACTCGTTCCTGTATTCAACAGCACGGCTGTGGAATTACCTGCTGGCCTCTGTGTTTCCTTCATCCTATAAAATGGGTCTCTTCAAAACCCAAGTTCACTCCTTCCTATCCTCCAAAAGACTCTTCACACAGCATCCCCAAAGATGATATAGGCTTTAAGGGAAATTATTTCCTTAAGGCTCTCCTGTGTGGAATTACCATGAAAAAAATTGATATTTTCGATAATAATTATTCACATTTGCAAATATTTATAGTTATTTACAATGTCGCGGACTATGAAAAGTTTCAAATTTTTCTGTTAATGACTTAGGTGGGTACTAACCGGCTAGTTTCGCTATGTAAATTGGGTATGCAACTGTACCATTCATGGATATGACTTTCCGAAGCGATGAGTTTTAAGCTTCGTTCTGAATTCTGTCTTGTCTTTAATCAATTTTAAATCGTATGGTAGTTTATTCCAGACT
Organism: Halesus radiatus; assembly: GCA_022606495.2. Classification (NCBI taxonomy): domain Eukaryota; kingdom Metazoa; phylum Arthropoda; class Insecta; order Trichoptera; family Limnephilidae; genus Halesus; species Halesus radiatus. The sequence goes on from JAHDVE020002592.1 coordinate 18,035, forward strand.
TTAAGGCCTGACACACCAAAAGCACGCCCCCCAAACTTAGTATCTCGTTTGCACTTTGGTTCCTTCAACCTTGCGATAGCCGATGACGTCGCTAATTTAAGAGTTGACTATCGTGATTTGGAATTTTCAGGGATGCACAGTTCCGACAAGTTAGCTGGAGTCATTCCGTTAATTGATTTAAATACCACCAGAAAAGCTTGAACTGGATTTCTTCAGGAAGTGAGCTAGTGTAGATTTTTGAGATGCTCTGAAATATGACAGTATTTAGATACGCCGGTAATAAGACTTGTCGCAGCGTTGAAAACGGATTATAATTTGTTAATTTTGGTGACCCGACAGTTGATCCCTCGACAGTTGATCCCTCTGACAGTTTCGACACTTCTATATACTCGTATCTGCAGGCGTCTTGAGTGGAAATTAGCTATATAAAATATTTTTACCAATAATAATGACGAGTCTTCGAAGGAGTATCCAGTGAAGATGTGCGGCCGAATAACAAAATACAACATACTTATATATCCAGTCGGCTTAGGGAAAATCCTCTCCGTATTCTTACTTTACAAATGAGAACGTACACCAGAAAAAAACCTATAGGGGATCAACTGTCGTGGAACCGTTAATTTGATTGTTGGGGAGACTTTCATATGAGTATATTCCGTTGCAGCAAAAGACGTAAGAAAAAGTACGAATTAACTAGCAATTTAATGCTACTAGTCGTCCAATACATCAACATTAATTTGATGTATCAGACGACTCACTACAAATATTTTGTTGAATAGAGAAGCATCTAATTAAAGACTTTTATTTTGTTTACGTATTTAGGCCTTACACTTCTTGTTAGAATATTGTGTTAGATAGTGACATAATAATATTGTATAATATTCCAATACCTTATTCACATATTAAAAAAAGTTCTGCGCCCCACCTTCCTTTACATACATATTTTTCTTAAGACTAAACAAAACATAATATGAGCTCACAGATGGCGCTAAATTAAATATTAAAACAAAATTTTAGCACGTAATGCTTGTACCAGACGTAATAGAACACAAATGCACTGTAGGGGAAGCTGATCCCGATCTGCGGAGAGGGCTGGGAGAAGAGAAAGCATGACATACCGTTCCCTCTGCGAGGAGGAACGATATTAAGGACGAGACCCTCATTTACGACTTTTGTAATTGCTCGGGCCTTATCCGTGTGACGATGCTTGGTCTGGGTCCAGTGAGAGGCAGTAGTCCGATGGAAGTCCAGGGTAAGCGGTGGTCATAAGAAAAGAAGGCGAGTAGATGAGAAGTAAGAGCGGGCAGTGGAGAGAGAAGGCGTCTTGTCAGGTGGACAATTGGTGGCTAACTAATTCGAATTGGTTTTCGCAGGCTATTTGAGGTAGTCTACGACGCGTTAACTACCGCGCTCTGTGGATGCCCGACAAGCCTTTCTCTTTCCCACTGCCGTACTGCTCTGACGCTTTATTCAAGTCATTCACTTTCTGAGCGGTCGAAGAGAACATGTTACGCAGACATGTTGATAGACCGCCCAGCTACATTAACAAAGAGCTCGGGAATCGGGTACGTTTGCGGACAGTGAAGCAATATTTATTTTCCATACGACCCGATTCCCTTACAAATTAGAACATAATATCAACAATCTATACAGAACAAATGTGATGATAAAAATGGCCGCATCATAACATTCTGAGAGAGGCGATCACGTCCGATACAATGCTTTTAAATATTAAAATTATTCGTTTGTTGGCGGGCATTTACAAAACACGATATATTCTTGTAAAACCAACTTATACTGTATTTTTATAAGTTTTTTTTAAGAACTTGAGCTTTAAACTTACAAATTTTTTTTATTCCATTTCATATTTCGTATATACACGCGCCAATAAACCAATAATTTCAATAAATTAAAAGTTAAAATAAAAATTAAAATTTAAAAATTAAAAGCATTACGTGCTAAAAGTTTTTTTTTCTAAAATATTTGAATTAGCCCTACCTGTGATCACGTATCACGCTTCGTTTAACCATAAATACCCTATTTATAATCGTCTTAATTCAGTCACCTCTCCGGATAATGCGAAAAATGTTGACATATTCATTAAAAAGTATTTAGAAAATAATATAACATGGAAATCGATATAAAATGTATTCTTGTTAGGGTAGCAATGAAGGATTTAAAATTTTTGTGACTTGCATTTTACATTGTCGATCAAATCTCATGCCACGACCACACGATCACCCAACCTTCCAACTCCGAACGTTTGGGCGATCGTGTGGAGGTAGTTCGTGCGCGTTGGGCCAACGTTGGCTCGAGTACGGCGCGTTGGGCTGAGATCGCTCCGGTGGCAAACTAGGTTGGCCTAACCTTCAAACTAGTTAGCAAATTCGCATGAACCGGCCTCCATAAATTGGCGATTCCATTGTTTAGCATGGGTTTGGCATGGGATCCCGACGGACGTGCTGCGTGAATAATAAAACATGACTGAACCATGTTGACATTGACGAAAAAACACTCAAATATGCAACTAACCCCCAAATAAATACCCAAATATACATTATGCAAATAATGGTGATAATTGGATAATTTGTACAGCGTCATTTTTTAATGAAAACTTAATTTACTACTATTTTTTGTGCTGAAATCTGATTCAGGCTATGCGTTAAAATAAAATACTAAGTTAAAACAGACGCAACAGTTTTTGACAAGCAGTGGGGCTATAAAATTGAAATTCGTCATATTTTTTTAAAAGGCAAAAACATGTAGCCAGATATTTTTTTTAATGTGAAGTTCATGAAACAAATAATAGGTGATTAGGTGATTCCCGATAATTATTTTTTCATAGATACCTATATTACATTCAAACTCGGTTTTAACGAGCATGAGGGGAACAACTAAATTTGTTCCGTATAACCGTTACTCGTTATATCCGAAGATGTTTAAAAAAAATGTATGTACCTAGTTTCCTACCTCAACTATCAATATATTCGCCAAAGCATAATTGTTTTCAAAATATTGCTTATAAGGTACATAATATTACAAAAAAATAAATACTTTTATTGATGAAGTTTATAATAATTAAAAATTTAAAAAAAATACTAATTGATTGATTTAAAGATATAGCTTTTATGTTTCTCAATTCATTCTTCAAAAAACTTAACGAATTATAACTCTCATCACTTGGTTCGGGGGTTTCAAGAAAAAATAACTAAATTATACATCATATCACTAGTTAACAGCGTGTATTGTTTCGGTTGTACAAATTTCTTTTGTCATAAATCAATAAAATGTGCAATTTTTATTGTCATAGAACAGTGACATAACCCGCCGCCCAATTCGTGGGGCCCACTGGCAAATTTCCTATTGTCCACGTCGCTTTCTATAAAAAAGATCGTACTGCCGTACCTAATTCTTGAAAACCATTTCTGAGAACAATTTTTTATAGAGTTTTTGTTAAATCATACCGCATTTCCTAAGTGGCACAAAATTTAAAGAATCGGTTCGTACCACACAAAAATAAAATAAAAATCCCCAGAAATGTGAAATTATGAATTTTGCGGTCCCCATTCAAAAAATCCGAAATCCGCTTGTAGGTCGCGAGCTGGTTTTAATAATTACGTAAAGCGGCACCTCTGCTAAATACATTGGGAATCACTGTCTTAAACTTACCCCATGTAGGGATGAACGTATTCGTACATTTTTATAGGTTATTAAAACAAAATTGACGGTAAGTAGTAATACAAGAGAGATGTTAAAAGGAAACAAAGTTGTAAAGCCCAATTTTTATATAGGTATGTTTCGCGTTACCGACAATGTTACCCAGGTAGCTTCATAAAAACATTAATCCATCCGCCAGCCGCAGTCTGTTATTAGTCAATTACTTCAAGAATTGTTTTTTTTTTCAGACCCAACGATAATAATAAATATTATTTGATAATTTGTAGAACCCCCTTTTGTTAAAAAAACATAAATAAGGCGCTGTATGGTCTATGTTTGTATTTATAAATTGGGTTGACAACATTATTAGTGCGATATATCAGTTAAGCGTTCTCATTATAACAGCCAAATGATTGTGCGAAAATAAGTCTGAACCAAAATATCGTTTGGTAATTGCTCATTATAGCCATGAACTCGCTACTACCGTGATCGTTATAACCATGTTCGACTGTATTTATTTCCAGTATTACGAGTACGTAATGAGAAACGAACCGTGACAATAATATTATAAATTTCGGTATACTTTTTATGAACACTGGTAGATCGAAGATTTTTTAGCTAAAATAGCATCACTAGTTTGGAGTTCTCAGTTGGAACGTTGGTCGATCGTGTAGTTCCTCGATTTATAGTCACTTATACGATCGGCCAACGTCCCAACTGCGAACCGAGTTGGAACGTTGGGCGATTGTGTGGTCGTAGCATTCACTTTTACTAGAATTCGTTCACCAGTGCGGAGAGTCCTTAATGGGATTGTGGTGTTCAGTGTTTTTTTTCCGAGTTCCGCATTCATCCGTAGAGATTTTGTTTCTCGGAGTACTTGTCGAGTGCTGGTCGAGTGCTTGGGAAAGCTTGTCCCCTGAAATACGTTTAAAGCCATCTCGATAATTCTTTTAATGGAAGTGCTTACGGAATGCCATTATTCTGGGGTAAAAAAATCGCCCAGCGAGCATATCCGCACAGAGTTAGATTAACAAATATTTTTTTTATCGTTGCTCACTTTTTTACGGCATGAAATGTAACACCACTTAAAATTATATAACATTTAGTATGACATTTACTAACTTTAACTCCATAAAATTTCTAATAAATAATAAATCGACTAACCATTTTGATTTTTTTAAACTTTTTTGTACGTCCCCGGTTAAACGTTAATTCTTGCATCGTTTCAGCTTTTGATCAAATTCAGATATCGTGTATAACAGCATAGAATAAAGAAGAACGCGAGACATGCTAAGTGGGCGTGTTTCGTGATCAAAAAGTCTGGCCATTCGGGCCATAAATTTCTTATACAAGAAACTATGTTCGGTCAGAACTTTTTGCTCTCATAAAAAGATATTAATATACGAGAAAGTTAAAAAAATATTTTTTTATATTTCTCAAGGGATGATAGAAATTACAAAAAATAACTCACACACATACCCCCTATAAGGTTGTACCGTTATTCTATAGGCTAAAAACCCTATCCCACATTGTATATAAAGGGTGTGCTAGTTCATAAATTAACGTTCTCACAATTGATTTGCTCAAACATGCTTTGGTAAAATAGGAAGGGCAAGATGGGATCCAAAGACTTACCCCTGATCCTTATTTCTCAACAAGCCTCTTCTTTGGCTGTCGATGCACTTGTGCATATAAAAAATGAATGATAGTTCAACCTAAAAAACACAGACGATATTCATCTGCAGCGGGATCACATAATAGATAGCGGCGGTGGCGAACGCAATACGAATATTGCAGCGGGTTGCGGGTGCGAATTGACGCGTAGTGAACGAAATCACTCGGAAAATGATGCGGGTAAAGTCGATGGACTAGGTATGGATTTCAAAGGGGTAGGTTTGTGAGGGTCCATATTGTTAGGCCATCCAAGTTGAACCGTAACCGGCGCAACCACATTGTGTTATATTTTTTTATAACTACTCAATCAAAACATGTCACTATGCACTCTCTTTTTCATTATGTAACATTATCATATATTTCGATAGTCTCCGTGGTTGTGTGGTTACGATACTTGGCTACGAATCCGGAAATCGCGGGTTCAAACCCCGGCGTGCTCAAGTAAATTTTATTTGATTAAATTGTGTTATTTCACAATTTATTCATTAAAAATAATATGTAGTGTATTTGAGGCACGTTTCATAGTGGTAGATACTGTCAGTATCGCCTTGGTGGTAGACCACCATTCAGAATCGAAACTTTGCTTGAAATGGGTTTAGCCGTATTTGGTGACCTGATCTGAATAGCCACGTACTTTCCCCATCTTTCTTTTTTACCATCTCCTTCAATACCTTCAGCACCACAATATACCCTAATAGGGGATGCCATAGCCTTACTGGCTCCAGACGGTTGGCAGCAGTTAGGACTCTTGTGTGATATCACATAAAAAATAAAAATAAAGTATCAAAACCATTTTTAAGAAGCATGTAACACTTTGGCTTTTTTATCTAAACGCAATATGTACACTCCGCTTCTCTACACAAGCATTGCTTAAAAGAGAAGTGTAAAATTGTAAATTGAAAATTAATTTAATTTCAATAATAGAAAAAAAAATCATCAAACTCGGTAGCTCATTTGAGTAAAGATTCTGAGGTCGCGACCGTATCTTTTTAAAAAATTTCTATGTCTCTTTCTGTTTCATGTTTTCATTGAGAGTTATTAACGTTATTTTCAATAATTATTGGCAAATTACGTTGTTTCAAGTGGCCAGTGAAAAACGCATTTAAATCTCTCCTGGACAATTTAATACTTAATCATTGAAGAAACAAATGAAACATAAAAAGATACAGAAAATAAAAAGGTATTAGTCGCATCTGGGAATCAAACCCAGGACCTCTGTCTTACCGAAATAATGAGGTTTATAATCTTCAATAAGTTATTCCAATAATTTGAATTTTCTACTTATTGGATACTGTCTTTTTATTTTGAGACAGCCGCCATCTCCTTTGCTAATATTACCTATGGAAAAATACAAAAATAATTTTTTTTTTCAATGTGAGTATTTGTTTAACAATAATTTTGTTTTTGTTTTTCCAGCGCCGCCTCAATCCAGCGCGCTTCGAGCTCTCCCCCGACAGGCGTTTCATCCTCCTCGCTCTGAACGTCCAGAAGCTGTTCCGCCACTCCTACTTGGCGCAGTACAGCGTCTACGACATCCTCACCACGTGAGTACTTCTCCACTCCACTCCTGCTCTCCTGTTACTTTATTTCCATCGTACTTTAGGGAGTAACAGATGTAGACCCTATATTATGGCGTCTGACTAATAAATTTAACAATTATTTAAATAGTTATTCAAATCATGGACTTAATTTCGTCAAGTTTCGAATCCCACCGCTAGATCACCGCTAGAGTGCTCGCGTCGGCAAGCAGCCATTTCGCGTCAGTTGTGAGTAAAATGGCTACTATGCTGCACATGTATTCGTGAGTTTGTAAAACCGGCTGTGTTTTTGATATTAGACAACTTTTTGCCAAAAACATATTTACATATCTCTTTAAACACATAATTCTATCTGACAATGTTCAAACAGCTCGCGAGACCTAACATCCTTCTGTGCGAAAGATGTGCAGGGACACTCGAGGGTTTAGAATCTTTTAAAAAATATACATTCGTTTAATTAAAAATTAGAGTCCTTAACGTGCACCCTGAAGGAGTAACCATAAGTTTCTTATACCGGGGTGGGAAAATGGTGGGTAACCTCAACTACTCGTGATACTAGATCTAAATGGCATAATCTCTTACTGATTCCTTTCGCTAAAACAACATTTGGCCAAAGAAATTTTAGATACATTGCAACAGAGCTGAATAATGTACTTCCACTGGCCATTAGACTGGACACAAATTACGATAAATATAAATTGGATACCATTAGCCAAAACAGGTAAAATTTTTTTTTTTTTTTTAAATACCCCTATAAGTATGATACAACGTTTAATTGACGCTTTAAAATTTTTACAATAACATTATACTGTAAATTGTAAACTTTGTAATCTTTGTAAACTCCCTAAACTTCATCTGCTCTCAAGACAGGTTCTTCTAGTGAGAGTGGCACGGTTCCATAACCCTTTTATTGGATTAAGTTTTTATTTAACTTTTCGTCTCTCTTTTAACAATGAACCTCCGACAAGAAATAGCATTTATCGTTGGTATCACCGATTTGAGCAAACTGGATGTCTCCGCGTATATCAGAAGAGATCGTGCGAAATTTTGAATACACGATTAAGAGGAACGGCTGCGCGGCCTGTTTCATACATAAATTAACTTTGAATTTGTGACCAAAATACCCATCCAAACTTAATGATATTTTTTAAAATTAAAGGTTTAGTAAATATCTAGTAATAATGAGAAGTATTTTATTTATTTTTTGTTGAAATCCATAGATTCAATAAATAAACACAATGTAATCCGTCTTCCAGAGGGTGATAAACCAACCCGAAAGTATTTTTAAAGAATATAATCGTAAACAGTACCATCAGCAATAAAACAAATTTCATGTCATAAATAAAAACACTACTAGAAAACAGGGGAACTCACTCCTGACATCGGTGCTATATACTCGTATACCATAGATTTAGTTGACATTGTGCCAGTCTGACGATACCCGTGATAGGGTGAAACCCTTCCGGTCGAAAATAAATAAGTGGAAAAAGTTACAAAGATTTTTAATAAAAAAAAAAAAAAAATCATTTTAATATGGAATTCCACCATGAATTGACAGCTTCAAAATTAGAAAGAAAAAATAAATAAACAAGTTAACACACAATTTTAACAATTTGACAATAGTGAGTTATAAATAAAAGATAAATATTCTGGTATTATAAACAATCTGACATCATTGGTTTTCTCATTTACTTCCATTGTTGTTGCATAGCTGTTATTGTAGCAAAAAACTGGTTAAATGTGTTCTATAAATAAAACTAAGTGTTGACATGATATGAATATTGCGTATGAATTTAACTAACTTAGTAACCAGTAAGCCGTTTCTCGGCAGGGATAGACAGATGCCGTTGTTTTTGATAGACGCGTGCGGGACTGTTTTCATTTAGGGGCTTCAGTTTATTGTAAGTAGGTATTAGAAATTTACGTCTGTGGCTAGCAGTGGTTACAATACGTACTAACGGGATTGTTGAGTGGTCCGAAGCGTCGGGTTATCGTTCGCACCCAGGCGTCGCGGCCTGTCCTAGCCTGGCTTGACGCGGTTTTGGTTTAATCATCTCCTTTTTTTTAAAATAATAACTTCCCTTAGGAATGTCATATTTTGGAATGCTGTATGGAGGGTCTTTTGGAGAACAGGAAAGAGTGAACCTGGCCAAGTTATCCATTATATCACCTGCAAAAAGTCTCACTACTCGGAAGGATAAGAAGATACAGAATTATCCTTATCCTTATCCTTATCCTTATCCTTATCCTTATCCTTATCCTTATCCTTATCCTTATCCTTATCCTTATCCTTATCCTTATCCTTATCCTTATCCTTATCCTTATCCTTATCCTTATCCTTATCCTTATCCTTATCCTTATCCTTATCCTTATCTGTATCCAAGCTTAATGACGCTTACATCAGCCTTGCATTCTTTACGAATTTCAATATTTTTCACACGATCATACATGGTTTTACCACATATTCGTCTCAAAGATCTCATTTCTACTGCATTCAGTTTACTTTCATCCTTCCTCTGCCAATTCCATGCCTCACTGCCATACATCAGCAGGTTGGTATCAGCACTCTATTGTGGACTGCCAGCTTCGCTTCTTTGGACAACTTTTTGTTAGCGCCAACCGCGTTCTGTCTAATGAGAGAGTTCTCTCGTTAATGGAGTTTCCTGCATTCACCCTTCTTTCAATATCCCTATCAGTCTTTCCATCTCTCGTAAACATACTTCCCAAATACACAAACTCATCGACCTGCTCCAAGTATTCGTCATTCACAACTATATTGCACACTGTTTTCGCACTCTCTCTTTCAAACACCATGACTTTAGACTTACATTCATCATCGTAGATTAAAAAAGATAGAAATAAAATCATTGTATTAAAAAAAATACTATGTTGCTTGTTCCATATTACGTAACATGTATTTCTCTTTGAATCTAAAGGAATTTCATAATATCACTGCACTAGAAATTAGTGATTTTCTTATTTTAATAACGACTTTAATCACGATAAACACAGAAAAAAATCGGTTGATTCTTGCAAAAAATATTCTATACAAATTTATTGTAAAAAAATCGTCACACGGTCGCCTTGTAGATTCGGAAGGTTTGCACGGTTTCCGCCGAAACGCAATGAGAATGATAATGTATGAACTATTTCTTAGGACAGAAAGCCCCATAGTCGCTGAATTCATAACGCTCGTATGAAATTCATGTCGTACTCGCTCTCGGGCAGTATTACCTATACGGACGGTTGGATTTTTTTGTCACGGAATTTTAAAAGCGCGCTGTTTAAATTGTGGTAAAATTATGATGCATGCATGTTTAATTTTTTTTTAATTGTGTAATAAGTATTATTATTCAATTTAAAAAAGGGTTTATATATTTTTAACCGCCCTAACCACACGAACGTACGTGATACGGCCGCTATATCATCGCCCGAACGCAACAAACCATATCCCGTACGTTCAGGTTAAAAAATAACGATAACCGAAACCCACAAAACGTTCGTGATATGTCGTATACATCAAGTTCGTTCCTGCGTTATCGCTTTTAGTATGCCGAGGTAAGCAGAAGCTAACGGATGTGTTCGGTTTTTTTCGTATTCTCCCATACAAGTCACGCTGCCAATCAGTGATACTCCAAGCACGTGGAAAAAAAACCCGATGTGTTTTTACCTACTTTTTGAAAAATAACCCAAAGGCAGGGCGGTTAAAAAGTTCTATTAGGTAATTATTACTACGCTTAACAGCTGTTTCACCTTCCGAAGGCATTGTTAAACTGTCAGTATTTTAAATTAATTTTTTAAAAACGGAGTTCGAAAAATTAAACTTCAACACGATAAATATGGGAATTTATTGCATAAGCACACGTTAGAGTCAAACCCCACTGGCTATATGTAAGCGGAGAGGGGAATGCGACGGGGAAGAGAAAGGTTTGTAAGTATCTAGCTATTCAGATCTAGTCACTAAACACGGCTAAATCCATCAATCAAAGTTTCAATTCTAAATTATGGTCTTTCACCAATGCGATACTAACAGAATATAATAAGATTTTGATTCTTTATCGATTCATTTCTTTCAGTGTAATATTTCCACCCACGCTGCATCAATTGTTGTACTCTTCTATCTTGTATCTCTTTCTCGCATTCAATAAATGCTGGCGTCCCACAGGAATCGGTTCTATCGCCGGCTTTGTTCATGTTGCACATCAATGACCTCTTGACATCCGTTACACAATTCATTGTTACGCGGATGACAGTAGTCCATGACAGCTTTTTGTTTGACAAGCCCCCGAAGGGCACACAAACTCCAACGGCTCTGAGGATTTTGAAGCAGAGAATGGACGGTTACGTCGAGGGGGTTTCCTCTTGGGATAAGAATAACCTCGTCGAAATTAATGTTTCAAAAACCCAATCATGTCTGATTACATCTAAAAGTGATCGAAATGATAATTTAGTCTCCTACAATTGAAGCAATCTTCCCAATAAGTCCTCCATTGACAGGCTTGGTGTAACCATAAGTGACAAGCCGAGGTATGGGGCTTCATCGAAGCCACAGTAAAGTTAGCCTCTCGGATGGTGGGCATACTGTACAGAGTCCGCAGATACTTTACTAGTACACATCTGCTGACCATGTACAAATCAAAAATGCGCCTACTGTAGAATTTGGCAGCCAACTCTGGTCCGGAGCCCTAAAACATCTGAAAAAAACCCTTGACTCTGTGCAGAAACGGGCTCGATAGATTCGCCTATCTTAACAAACGGATTGCAATCTTTGGAGCACAAATGTCAGGTGAGAATGCTGTTCTTATTCTACCAGTATTTCAATGGTAGATGGTCTGATAAACCACCGTCATTGATCAGAGTCGGAAAAACACACCAAACGCGCGCCCAACATTTGTAAATGGTTGACTTCTGACACATGAGAACGTTTCGCTTCTATGACTCGTTCTTGCGTTCAACAGCTCGGCTGTGGAATGACCTGCCGGCCTCTGTATTTCCTCCCTCCTACAACATGGCTCTCTTCAAGACCCGGGTTCACCCCTTCCTATCCTCTAAAATACCATCCACACAGCATCCCCAAAGATGATATAGGTTTTGAAGTAAATTATTTTCCTGAAGTGTGTAAAAAAAAATATTATTCTGTTCCAAATCCCAAGAGAGTATTGATTGATCGAAAGCATTCATTTTTAAAACCTGATAGGAAACCATCGAATATTTTCTCGCATTATAAAATAAATTAAAACAAACGAAAGTGTAAGCCTTATTAACCTGTACTAATCATAAAAACAATTAAAAAATGAAAGGAAATCTATATCGTATATTATCTAACGGTAAAATGAGGTTGTCTCTGAATTAATTTTTATTTTTATGGAAATGTACTATATTTAAAGAGTTTAACGCCAGTAAAATTAGATTTTCGGTACATCAAAAAATGACGAAGTTATGAACTTTCAAAGTAAACTTGTGAAAAACGTATACCCGTGACGTCACAAGTCACAATTCAGTACAATTCATAATTCGAATGACAGTAACGGATACAGCTGCGCCTATAATATCAATGGCCGCGCCAGTCATTTTATGAACCGTGACGTCACACTCTTATCGGCCGGCCGGCGAAATTATCAACATTTTTACTGCTTATATCGCTCGTACTCTAATTAATATTATGCAATAAGGAATTCCAATGAAAAACATTATAGGTAAAAAAATATATATCCATATAGATCTGAGTCTATAATTTTATTATTTATAATTATAAATAGAATTTACAAGTCGTTATTAAAAAGTGAATAAATAATCATCTCATAAAAACATTTTGCTATGTTGGTACTATTGAATTTGGAACATCTGACGTCAAGCGTGTATTCCGTTTTATCGATTAATATTCACAATTTTATTTTTCGGTTTTATTTTGTATTTTAAATGTATGTTTTTAGTTTTGGCAAAATTTGGATGACTTTACACTATTTAATTGTTGTTCAATATAAAATAAATAAAAAAGCTTCGATTAATGATATAAATTAGAGTATTTACGAGCAAACCACTTATCAATACGAATATTATGACAATGTTATTGCTCATTACTATTATTATTCTTTGAGTTAAAGTTTCTAAAAAGGTACATAATTATTGTTATTATTTATGTTTAATTATGGTTTACTATGAATAGAATATAAAATTATGTACGGTAAAGCACATCCTTGTTTTGACATTTGACATTCTAACCTCGAAATTGATCAAAACCGACCGGCCATAGATTTGGATCGTTTTGGCGGGCTTTGAAAAATTGAAACTTTGACAATTATTTTAATTATGAAAACTTACTTTAGAAAAAAAAACAATATGTACTGAGTTTGAACGTTTGAATTAATAAAATAAAAAATAAATAAAAATTTTGCTGGTGTTCCTTATTGTAAATAACATAAAATTAAAACAAAGGAGCAAGATAAAATGATACTGTACAAGCCTTTAAAGCCTTTTCCGCTTTGTAAAAACCCGTTAAACTCCTAAAATAGATTGTCAACAGATACAATGATACACACAGGTGTAATTCTGTGTCCTTAACGGCCCTCGGTACATTTGTTTTTCGAATTACACAGAATTAACGCTCTAGTCAGTCTGATTCTGCAATGCGTTCCATACGACAACTGCGTTAGCTACCATGCATAATTAATCAATTCGTTTTGAAAAATTCCTACCGGGGTAAAGAGTTAATTTAAAAGTACACAATTATATCGTACCAATCCTTTCAATCATGACAAAGGTTAAGTTGTAAGTACAAATGAATTAATATCAATCAATATTTGCTTGAATGAAAAAATATTATATTTCAGGGTTATTAAAAATGAACTCAATTTCGAACGATCTCTTCTGATACACGCGGTCGGCCGGGGATTTTTCCTTTAGGCCACTCTCTGACGGTCCGGTAAGGAATCGACATAACCTCATGCGTGATACCGACAGGGCACTGCGCCATACATTTCAATGGGCACTAGCTCACGACTCGGGGGGGAAGCGGGAGGGGCGCGACGTACTTCTGTTATACCACAAGCGGGACAACAATTCAGTAGCTTCTCGGTAAACACATCCAGTATATCTATGCACTGCGTTTCGATCGCGATTCGCGCCATTTATCCTCTGAGTTCAAACATGGAGAGGAATATGAATTTTCGGCTAATAATGAAGGTAGAGAAATATGCATTTATTTATACTATAAAAAAACTATAAATTACCGGCATATGCATTAAAGGGTTATTAAAACTCTTTCCTTAGCACTAACACACTCCCTCCTATTGGTATTCATTTTTGTAATATTTGGAGCAACGCGCTGGACCAGTTCTTGAAATGCTTTTTTTTTACATTCGGTACATTTGCCGGAATTTTACACCATCTTCGGACAGTTCCCTGGCAGCAAAAAAATAACCTACAATAAATATTACTTTCAATGTAGAGGTGGACCCAAAACCTCCTCCCTTTTTGTCTCATTCGAAGGAATAAATAGGATACCAGAGCCTCGTCTTCACTTGATTCCCCCGAAATTTTTCTATACCGAGTTTGACAGATCCGATAACATTCGGCGGTAAACATAACAGAAATCTGCAATGCCGACAATTTACTGGCGGCTACAAATCAGCAGACCCGTCAGAGAGTCGATGGAGGAAATATCGCGAAACATTTCCTGCATTTTTGCAGCATCCGGTTTATGTCGATTCCCCACCGGACCGTCAGAGAGTGGCCTTACAGAGACATCCAGTTTGCTAAAAATCGTGATATCAACGACAAATGCTCTTTCTAGTTGGAGGTTTAATGTTAAAACGGAGATGAAAGGTACGCTGCACTACAGTTGCGGACTCACAGAAGTCACGAATACTCGTACAGAAAACCTTGTGCTGTATAGTAGCTATTTAATTCACAAATTACGCGATATATGGCTGCTTGACGGCGCGAGCACTCTAGCAGTCGTTTGCTCAACTATGAACGATCTAGCGGTGGGATTTAAAAGTTTCAGACCTCCTCTTTCGATTGCTATATAGATCATTCAAATATATCGCGTAATTCAGGAAATATAGCGATACGAAATTGAGTCCATCACTTTCAATAACTCTGTATACGAGTATATAGAAAGATAGACAGATTAAACCCCTGATGGAATTGCAGTATTCAATCTTTATTCATCACTGTCATTTCCCATGCCTGTCCAACGAAGACTTTCCCAACGGAACAATCGCTTTGAAGATATTCTGATTAAATACTAATTTCCTTCGAATTCATACATTGTGATCATGACAGGGAGCAATATGCATGCCACGGGTGGGCTGCATTGCACATTGCACGCGATGCATCCATTATTAAGGGCATACTTGCATACGAGAGTAGATAATAACTATGCAGCTCTATCATTTTCTGCTACCCCGATACCTGGTATTCTATCATTACTGTCTGTTTATAACGTATAATTCGAGAAATATAGCGGTACGAAATTGATATCATCATTTTTAATAACCCTAAATTCAACAAAAAATGTAATATTTTTCATGTGCAGTTCAACGGAACGCATTTTAACCCATATAATACGGCCACAGGCTAATGTAGCATCTATCACCAGGGCGTAGAGTTTATTGTTGCGTGAAGGCGGAAAACTTTCTTAACGATATTTCGAATTGTGAATACACAATAAGCAGCCACCTCTGGTCGAGAGTCCCAAAATATCTGAAAAAAAACCTTGACTCTGTGCAGAAACGGGCGGTCCGTTTGATGGATACGCCTATCTTAATAAATGGGTTGCAATCTTTGGAGCACAGACGTCGGGTGGGAATGCTGTCCTTGTTCTACCGGTATTTTAATGGAAGATGCTCCGAAGAACTAGCGTCATTGATCCCTTCGGCACCGGTGCAGTCGGGAAACACGCCAAACGCGCGCCCAACATTTGCACACGGTTGACATTTGTCACATGAGAACGGGTCGCTTCTACGACTCGTTCTTGTGTTCAACAGCTCGGCTGTGGAATGATCTGCCGGCCTCTGTGTTTCCTCCATCCTATAACATGGGTCTCTTCAAGACCCAAGTTCACTCCTTCCTATCCTCTAAAAGATCCTCCACACAGCATTCCCAAAGATGATATAGGCCTTGAGGGAAATTATTTCCTCCTTGGTCTCCTGTGTGGAGTTACTGTAAAAAAAAAAAATACACGAGAGAGAGAGTTGAAAACACAGGTGTTCAAGGCTACCTGTTAGAGCCGACTTAAATAAGTCGCTACCCTCGAGAGCCGTTAATAGCGGAATTCCATAACAAAAATAAAATATTTCTGCCAAACCATAAGGCAGTTAATAAAAGAGCGGGGCTTTTATTGAAAGTGGACCATAAAATTGATATTTGAACACTCCCTTGAGCGTAACCCAACCTAATCTATTAATAGATCATGTTCTGTTTTACCCGGTTACCTTCTTTATTATCTAACTTTAATATCAAATATCAGTCAGTTATAAAACATGTACCTGAAATGAAACTAGCCAAAAAATTTTGCGACAATTGAGACAGTTATTTTTCCGATCATCAAAGCTAGAATTTGAAATAACCTAAATTCTCATGTCATCTTCTTTCTCTTATCCTATTCGGGCCGGGGACCCATCGCTTCGACAAAGCGCTTCTAGGTGTCGCTGTCCTGGGCTACTCGGAACCCACATTACATGAAATATGCAAAAACTATTGATCTCTACAAAAAATCCTAAGACGAACTATCTTTCAAATGTGGATTTACCTTACTCCAATCTTCACTTCGATACTTTAGTTACTAATTCAAAATTATCATTTTCTCACATAAAAGTTCGCAATAGATGCTGTTTAAAGATTCGTGAAAGATTTAATCTTGAATTATTTAATACAGTATGCGACGATATAGACATCTTTATAAAAAGCCTCGAATATTTTAAAAAGCAAATCAGCCATCTTCTATCACGTCGTGGAAAATAGTGGTGTTTTGTGTTTTTATCTCTTTGTTGTATTATGCCTTATGTTCTGTGTCAGACGTGTGGGACACAGGCGAACTGTGGGGGGTAGCTGATCTTAATCTGCGGAGAGGGATGGAGGGGAGGGAGACACAACCTATCGTTTCCTTTGTAAAGGTGGAACGATACTGACAATTAATTAATTCTTTTGAACTATTTTGCTCTGCGGGCATTGTCCGTGGTTGACGCGAGGATTTAGGTCCAGTGGGTGGTGGTAATCCAGGGGGGGGGGTTCCAGGTTCAGCGGTGATCAGAAATTATGGAGAAGGCAAGTCGGTAGAAGGGCGAGGTAAGGCAGTCGAGGGAGTATAAGTGTTGTCAGTTTGAGAGTTGCTGGTGACTGACGAATAGCTATTTTCGAACTCTATTTATATCCCAACCCAGGCGCAATTTGGATTTTCACTACGCTATTGGCACCTTTCTGTATCGGTAGCATCGCGAAAGTTTTATCCGACAACACCTGTCTCCCTCGCACCGCGTTGCCTCTCTCTTTCATTTTATTTGATCATTCTAGCAAATGACAATACACTCCCCGTCGCCTGCACAATATATTTTCATAAATTTACAGATAGTGTTTGGCTAAGGGGAGCCGGACCAGTTATGCAATTCAAATATTTCTTTTCCTCTTGGTCCCGGCCCCGTACAAGTGCCGACAATATAATTAATCAATCATTCTTATAACTATCGCCACACCAAACATCGCGAAAGAGGCGAAGACGTCCGACACATGTTCCATTTCCCTTTTTTTTTTATTATTTAACATCTCTACCAATTGATTACTAAACCAATAATAATGCATCCTGTGAACATTTTTAATTGGATTCTTTAACAGTTGTGCACTTCCCAATGTTAATTTTATAAGTATGATAATGTTAAAAATCTGTAAATGTTCCAAAATAATAAATAAATAAATACTTCAGCGGCCTCTATTCATTGCAGGTAGAGATTGCAATCCCGCAGTCTTCGATGCCCGCTGGATCTGCCCAAATTTTTTTTCGATTTGCGCGAGATTTGCGCGGGTTTATATTTTATATTGTAGTTTATTATGTTTATCAAAGAAAGCAACCAGTTATTTATAATTAATGCATTATCGACCGGTTTCGGTTGAACTCAACCTTCATCAGGAACATACAAATATAAACTAAATTAACATAAATAGATATGTCATAATGAATACAGTGAAAGTGGGAGAAAGATACAGTATATCAGGGTAGAACAGGACAGAGCATCAGGGGGGGGGGGTGGTAGAGTAGTAGGTAGAGGGGTATGGGAAGGGAAGAGGAAGAAAGGGAATGTTCTTAAAATCGGACTTTGGGTTAAGTCTAATTGTTCATTTAAAATACTGCAATTATCATTTTCATTTGATTTTAATATTTCTAATGCTTAAGTTGTTAAGGCGTAAAGATGAATGAACACAAATTAGATGTTATACATATTAACCGATAAAAATACAGAGTACAAATAATAATTTATTTTTTTTATGAAGAAGAAAATTTCTTCTGTAAGTGTTTCACTTTGTGATGTCATTATTTTAATCAAAAGAATAAATAACTTAGTTTACATCACTTTATTTATATACAATCAACATGTTTCATGAACAATGTTCACATCATCAGGATTAGTTGTATACTAAACTTAAAAATCAAATATAGATCACATATTGTTGGAAAGGGTAGAAGGAAGGGGAATGGGTAAGAGTGGGGGAAGGTTATTACAATTAGGGATTTCAAAGACATTAGCAGGGATTTCAAAGTCATTAGCAGGGAAAGACCGGTTAAGTGGGAAAAGATTCAAAAGAGGGTTTATAAAAATTTGTTGCTTATTAATTATGTCTGCTTTATTATTAACATTTTTCCTAATTTATAAAATCTCTAAATTATTTATCTGTGATTCCTTATAACCCGTATGATATATTTTAAGTCCAAGGTTTTTGTCAAAATTATGATCATTTTCCAATAAATGATCTGCGAACTCAGATTCACTGTTGCCATTTAATGCCCTCAGATGTTCTTTAATCCTTACTTCAAAATTTCTATTTGTTCTACCTAATGACTTTGAAATCCCTGCTAATGTCTTTGAAATCCCTAATTGTAATAACCTTCCCCCACTCTTACCCATTCCCCTTCCTTCTACCCCTTCCAACAATATGTGATCTATATTTGATTTTTAAGTTTAGTATACAACTAATCCTGATGATGTGAACATTGTTCATGAAACATGTTGATTGTATATAAATAAAGTGATGTAAACTAAGTTATTTATTCTTTTGATTACAAATAATACATAAAAATAGAATAGGTTTTCACCTTAATAACTTAATAAATCATAATAATAACCTACTAAAAAGAATCTTTGCATGAAATGAGACCTTAAGAAAGATACACTATTCAACGTCTCATCTCCCAATCTGTTTCTCAAAGAGCTAAATAATATATAGACAGCTGCTGAAAAATCTCGCTCAGCCTATACGCTTGTTAGCGATATGATCATCTAGTAATTGTAGGCCATACTGGGGAACTTGCTTTTTACTCTGTCACTTTCGTTGGTTGACATTTATGTCTTCAATAGTTTTTAAAGATACTCGACATTTGGCACCTCGCTTATTTCTTTTGCACGTTTTTTTCCATTTCTGTATTTTAATTTCTACTTCTTTTTTCAACGACAGATTAGAAGATAGTTGCAAATTGTCATCAGATTCAGATTCCGCGAATCCATCTGATCCCGCAGTACCGAGTGCTGGATCCCGATGCGCTAAAATAGTGGGCGATCCCACTTTGCGGTTTGAAATTCCTAATTGCAGGCCCAGCTTCTCCTCGCACAGCTCACAGCTATGCCGAGATTCCCACTCGATCCCACTATGTGACCAAAATTGTAATCTGATATCACAAACACAAAATCATCTTTGGAAACATTTCACGTATGAACTTAAAATATTAACGAATTGGATTTGTTTCTCTCTTTGTTACGAAAGTTGGTCCTTACAAGTTAGATAAATCTCTTCCGTTTTCATGATAATGTCACCAAAAACTTGTAAAACTTAAATTTTCCTGAATGAATTGAGCTTAACCTTCCCGCATAGAAGATGATTTTTAGCTTCTTCAATATTTTGTATTTCCGGTGCAGTCACAGTTGCAGAAATATGATACACAATATAAATGTGGCCAAATACAAACTACAGAACACATTGCAGAAGAATCTTCCCTTCACAAATTTCCCGTGGGCATATTTGTGCTGAACCAAGTAACAATTTTATAACATCATATCATTCACGTTTTTTTTATAAACGCCTACTAGTTCATCACTATCCGTGCCCCAATCGGGCCAAATATAAAATTAAAAAATTATTATCTCTTCAGTGGATACATTTTTTATCTCACTATCAAAATTTTTCAATAAATCTTTATCATTAAAACGGTAACGCTAGCGTGTCTTCTTATGGGCGGATGGGAATTTTCGAGCTTTTCATGGGGAAGGTTAAAAGGTAGGTAGCTTAGGCAGAGCTCTTGGATTCGAGGTAACCCGAATATTTAATGTGCTGCTTAGAATAACTTAACCGTCTGAGCTCATACACGAGGACCTGCTTACATAACTCCTTTAAAGCACGTTCCCATGTTTTTTGACAATAATCTCGCGGCGTGATGTTGCGACGTTTGTTTTAATAATAATAATAATAATAATAATTGGATGATTTGTATAGCGCCGTTTTTGTGAAAAATCACCTCAAGGGCGCGTTTTATGAAAGCCTTTGGAGTAATTACTCCAAATAATATTAGAAACTTTTTTTATATATTTGAGAGCAGTCGATACTCTCAGTAGCGCCCTGGTGAAAGACTACAAAACAGAATCGAAACAGTGCTTGAAATGGCATCAGGCATGTTTAGTAGCTAGATCCAAATATTTATTTACTTTCTAATCTTCCTCTCTCCTGTCTCCTTCTGTTCATTATTTATAGCAAGATTATCATTTTAATTATTAGTACTTTTCATCCATTGTTATTCTTTGTTTCAATCATTTTAATTTATGTGGCTGTACTCTTATAGTAGATATCATTCAGGAATAAACATTGTTCAAAATTTAAGTCATTGTACCTTTCAGTATGTAAAATGTAAAAATGTCAAACTTATAAATAACATCAACTCCATAATTCATTCATAAATTCTCAGTAAAACACAAGCCTTCACTAATCTCTGTAGAAATTCAAGCCTCGCTAGACCGTATGTATTATTCAACAGAAATATACCCAGTGTTAACAACGATAGTGTTTTTATCACGTTTGAGTAAAAAAAAAAATTCTTTAAGCTTTATAAAAAAAAAAACATAATGCATACATTATCATACACAATACATAGTTTTTATGGTCGGATTTATTGCCTAGTGGCAATTTCTACCAAGAAATTCTTAGTGGGAAAATGAACATAGTATAATAATTATTGCAGCGTTCTCCAAATAGTGTCTCTTTCGCACGTAATGTGTGATTGTCCATTCTTAAAAAAATAAATTTTATAAAATATAAAAACGAAAAAGTCCCGATAAACTACATTTTAGTATTAAATCATTGAAGATAATATTAACACATCCCAAATGAACCACGAAACCGAAAAAACAACAGAAAATAAAAGATTTCAGTCGAATCTGGGATTCGAACCCAGGACCTCTACCTATCCGGGGTAACCGCTTAACCAACTTAGCTAATGAGACCAGTTCAATTTACGCCATCTACACCGATATCATACTTCAAGTTCAAGACTTTTTAATACTATTTAATTTTAAATCCCATATTATTGGCTGCTATCCTTATGATGATTGCAAAGTTCTTCCCGAACACAATTGCAATCGGCAATTGCAATTGCAATTGCAATAGCCCTTCACTCGCCTGTTTGTATCAATCTATAACACATGTGCATCTTAGTTCATAGTTTAGTAGTATACTGCCCTGAAGAAGCTACGGTAGTAGCGAAACCCGGTCGGCTAAAGTATAAATAAAAGAGATGTAAACAAAGTTGTTGTTTTATTTTTTAAGCAAATATTTTATTTCGGCTAGCCAATTTTTAATTTCAGCCGGTAACATACTTAAACAGTTAGGAATCGTGGAATCTAACGTTCTTTGTTCATATTTGCTTGTATGCTTAGGAACCATTAATCCTTTATTAAAATCTAGACGAGTTTTGTAAGTGTGCTCTAGTCTATCTTTATGGATAATATATAGGATTATTAATGTGCTGAAATATAATTTTGTATCACAGAATTGCTCTTACTGTATGTAATATTAAGCCTTTGTTTTTTTTATTTTTAATAATGTATCGGGTAGGAAAGGGATAAGGGAGAGAAGGGAAAAGAAAGAAAGTAAAGGGGGTGGAAATTAACCAATAATATGTGGAAAGAGAAAATAAATTCTTCACTTTTGATTTGAAAATGAGTTTTGAAGGAGCATTCCAAACGTCAGAGGGCAGTTCGTTCCAGAGATGTGATGCTTGTACTGAAAATGAATCAGTGAATAATTTAGCTTGGTGGATGGGAATCGCAAGGGTTCTCTTGTCACTTGAGCGAAGAGAGATCTCATGTTTAAATAAAAAATAAAAAACTTTTTAAAGATAATTTTGTGAATTAACAGTGTTTAAAATGTTCTAGAGAAAGTAAAGTGTGTACATTTTGTGCCGAGTTTTGATTGGCAACCAGTGCAGTCGTTTTTAGTATTCAGAAATATGTCAAAACAATTACCCATCTATGTCAAGATCCTCTGGATATATTCAATCCATCAATCGCTATTCTAAGATTTACAACCTTGGGCAGATCAAGGACTTCCTGGCGGGGATACCTTCCTTTCTCCACACCCCTCAGAATTACAACATTCTTCTAATTAGGGTGCTCTGTGATGTAATCTGTAAAAAATAAAATCTACATCCCGGTGCCGAGCGCGAATCTCGCGAATTTCAAACCGTGAATAAGATATGTATGCCGAACGTGTTTTCCTCTCGAATTCATTTGATATTCTTATGTGTATCGCCTGGTATAATGCCCGATGCTTTTTATGCCATGAATTTTCCAACAGCCGGGAAATTTTAGATTGTTATTATTCGGCCGCCGTATGGAGGAAAATTCGTTCCTGAATACCAAACAGCAAGCAGCCTTTTTTGCCACAAACACCGGCGCTTGTAATCTCCCACACGATGCGGGTATTCGGCCGAAATATTTTTTTTTTACCTTTACCAATTGAATATAATGAGAGATTGTTTCGACTTGTACCTGTTAACTTTGAACGGAGAATTTTTTTGGGTGGGAAAAACTTTTCTATTTAATTTGCAGCGGAATCACGTTTTTTTACCATACTTCCTGGCTTCATCTAAGTATTTTATTGAAATATTCGAAGGTTAATGTTAGAAAATACATGACTACTCAGAGATGGTCATCAAATACAAATCGAATAAATTATTAAAAAATTCTTTTCAAACACCACTTTTTTTAACATAAATACATCAACATGTCACCAGGACATATATAATACTAAAAAATAATAATGTGAAGTATAGACAAATGATAAACATAAAACACAGTAATGTAAGAATAGACAAATTATAAACATAAACAAAGAGTGATTAAAAAAGCAAGTAAGCAATTAAGAGGAACGGATGCGGTGCCTGTTTCATACAAAACTGAATTTTGGATTACCTTAATTTGAATACCCATCCAAACGGACTGATCTATTTTTTTTAATTAAAGGTTTAGTAAATATTTAGTACGAATGAGAGGTATTTTATTTATTGAATTCATAATTTTAGAGGCAGCTTAGAAAATTATTTGCGGGTTTATCGTACTTTTTAAAAAATATATTTCATTTGCTATGTAAGTATGATTACATAAATAAAAATATTTTTAAAAAATATTTTTAAAAGAAAGGTTTTTTCGGGTCGATATTTTAAATTCCGTGTGGAAAATTTGTGTTCCATCGTAAATTGGTCGTTTTTAATTTAATTTAAAGTCCATCATAATGCTTACTTTAATATTTTAAAAATAAAATTGATTTTATATTTCATTATATTTTCAAAGCAGATGGGTTAAGACTTTTTTTTAAATCACCGTTAGCCCCTAAGTAATTGTTAAAGATGCCTCTAAAATCGCGAAAAATCAATTCCTTTAATGGCCGATATTTCATAAGGTAAAACAAAAATAAATAAAATACTTCTCATCCGTACTAGATATTTACTAAATCTTTAATATTAAAAAAAAATGATCATTCCGTTTGGATGGGTATTCTGGCCTCTAATCCAAAATTCAGTTTTGTATGAAACAGGCATCGCAGCCGTTCCCCTTAATCAAAAATGTTGTTAAAAAAATAATATAAATCATTGAATAACAAATTTATATTTCAAAATTAAAAAAGTTTTTATTTTTTTATTTATATAAATAAAATCAAGAAAATAATAAGGTATAAAAATAAATATTAAATTGACAATTTTTGTAATTTCCAATAATTCAAATTTATCTAATTGTAAACCGGTTGTACTTGTATGCAGCCTAGTTCACTGTGTTCACGCTTGTTTTGCGAGATTTTGACTGCTGTAACCAAATTATAAAACATTTATAAAAGAGTCAAACTAAATAATCTAACAAAATATTCAGTTTATGTAAACAAGCCGAACCATTTTAGTTATTTACCGTTTTACTTAAATTGCCGGCACGCCCAGTTGGCCCCTCGTCCCCCTTATTTTGGTTTCGGAATAAAGAGATAGTTAGATTTCTAAACGGCTTAACTATGTAAAAGGTTTTTAAAATATTTGTACGAAGAAAACGTACATTTCACGTATACAAAATAATGATTTGCAAACACTACACGAATAATTTTAACGTAAATACGTATGTATAATATGTCAAATATTCGCCCTAGATGATTTCTTGTATAACAACGTAAACATTGTAGACAAAGAAGTGAACAAGTAATTGCCTATATTCAAATATTAGAGAATTGGAGTGCTCCTGCTCGTACGTGGCTCTAGGGTAAACACAAGAAATCCCTTTCGGTATTGAAAAAGAAGAAAAAATATAATCACGATGTTATGTCGCGCTCCCGCAAATATACTGCCCCTCGTCAAGATATGTTGAACTGAGGTAAAGGACTTGAAGTTTTGCATCTACACTGTCATTATGGGTGATACGCAAATATAAACTTAACAAATAATTTCTAGAAGTGCGGTCTATACCGATTTAAAAGATAAGGGATGTCGTCAATTTACATAAAAACTACCAAACTCGATTGAAAAAAAATTCTCGTGTTTGTGTTGGGTAGGAGAGCCATATAGCGACAGTAATGGTAAGTATGGAAATAAGGTATATATTCGACCGGTCAGTGGCTGAGTTCAATTCCTCAGCTGGCTAAGTCCTCATCACGACGCAAGCAGCGTCTTTCGCTCACTGTGATGGTAGTAGGAGATTTCAAATACTGTAAGGTTATTCGTAATAAGGGGATATTTGTCTTACTTGTGATGTAATTTGAATGAATCGTTAACTTAAATAGTATTATAATATTTTGATTATTATACGTGATAGTGACTACTGCAACTGTTGTTCTGCAACTGTTGTCTTTCACGAGTTATTCTGCAACTTAACTGTAAATTGTAAACTTTGCCTGCTCTCATCACAGGTTCTCCTAGTGAGACAAGTACAGTACCACAACCCTTTTATAACATTAAGATTGTATAGATGAATACAATTTAAAAAGAAAAAACTGTTGTTCTGCAACTGTTCAACTATTGTTCTGCAACTGTTGTTCTGCAACTGTTGTTCTGCAACTGTTGTTCTGCAACTGTTCTTCTGTAACTGTTATGTAAATCGTCTTCAAATGTTCTACAAACGAATATACAAGTGATATCAACATTCTTAAGATGACAAAATCAATATATTTACACTAGACTTCATACAAAGTAACTATACTCCATTGGTCACCATGAAACAGGCAGCCTCCTAGTATGGTGATCTAATGTACCACATCTACTCCATGGCAATGTCTCCATTAAATATCATGTATTTTATAAATAAATAAATAAAATAAAATACTTAAAATCCACCTTAACAATTTTTACAAGTCTAAATATTATTTCTAATTGATTTAGCCAATTTTCTTGTTAAATCAAGTATGTAATAATAACCACTGTAAGTAAATATTATTGTTTGCAACCATTGTTTTGGTACTACCAGTATGTGAGTAAATATTTGTTTGCAACCACCTTTTATTATTAAGACTTATTTGAAAAATGTAACCACTTTGTGTAATGAAAAAGCCCCAAGGGCGTATAAAATGGTAAATAAATAAAGAAACGGTCCTGTTTTGTAATCATATGGAAAGAAAATACATATTTTATGAGATTATTGCTGTCCAATTTTGCGGAAAAAACTTGAGGGAGTTTTTAAGTTTGCACCACGTGTTACACACTCAAAAACCCGATATTAGAGTTATGGCAGTATAGTTGCGGCAGCGCGACGTGTGGAGCGACAGATAAAGGTGACCTGTTGCTTTAGGAATATTGAAGTCCAAACAAAGGAGGATAAAGAAGGGTTCTTCGAAGAAGGTCACCTAATTAAATTTAATATAAACCCCAAAGACATTCAACGTAGAAGGTCTACTTACTGGGAAGATCTATTTCGGGAGATTGGTCGTTTGTTAAGAACTTGGAGTTTGATAAACGGTTCAGATATACAATCATGTTACCTAAGTAATTGGAATGGGTGAATGCTTAGAAGGAAAACCTATTTTGGCAAAAGATAAGGTTGGCAGTGTACAATTCCTTGTATCGCCCCACCCTTACTTATGGCAAATACTCTTAAATGACAATACCTCCAGCACCTAACATATGATGGCAACACGCTACACTAACGCTCTCTGGCGGCCCGAGTTGTACGAATTGTTTTTCATACTGTAAAATTCACCTGTGAAATATATTCTAAATTAATTATAGAAATTGAAAATTCAACCTAGATATCCTACACATGATTTTACTCCTTTTGTTGCTCATGTACGAGTATATACGAGGTTTGTTCAAAAGAAACGGTGAATTTTTTTGAGGTGAGGTTTGTGTGCATTCGATTATCGATTTTTTTGTTGTTGTTGTGTTGGTACACATATGTTTATCATATGTTAACATTATCAGCCATTTTGGATTAGTGGTTTGTTTTTGACAACTGAAAAGGTTTGTCACGTTTTTGTGTGTTCTTCGATTTTTTATTTTTGAAAAAAAATTAATCAAAGAATATGTATTAAATTTTGCGTTAAAAATGGAATAAAGTGCCCCAACGCAATTAAAATGTTGACTGTGGCATTCGGCGAGTCTACTTTGTCTCAAAGTCTTTGTCTTTGTCTAAAGTGTTCATAAGTGGTACAAGCGCTTTACAGAAGGCCGAGAAGATTTTAATGACGATGAGCGTCCTGGAGTTGCAACCACGTCAACAAACGAATAAAACATCGAAAAGGTGAACAAAATTATTTTGGAAAATCGTCGAATCACTATTAGGGAAGTTGCAGAAGATGTTGGTATATCAATCGGCTCATGCCATGCAATTTTCTCGGATGTTTTGGGCATGAAACGTACGACAGCGAAGTTTGTTCCGAAATTGCTAAATTTTGAGCAAAAGCAACGTCGCATTAGTATCGCTCAGAAGTTGTTGAATGACGTCAACGACGATCCAGATTTTGCTCAAAAGGGTCAAAAGGGTCCTCCATTTTTATAAATCCTCGTTTTTTCGGTTTCGTGGTTCATTTGGGATGTGTTAATATTATCTTCTACAATGATTAAAATATTAAAATGAGGTTTACAAACTTCAATAAGTTATAAAAAATAAATTGAGTATTTATTTCCAGACTTGTAAAATAAGTCAATAGATGTCTCATATAAATAAAAATCGGGTAGGTATATCCGAGACTCTATTCTGATTACAATTGAGTTATGGATGAAACTTTGCAATCATCATAAGGATAGCAGCCAATAATATGGGGTTTATAAAAATGGAGGATAATATTAACAAATCTTGAACATGAAGTATGATATCGGTGTAAATGGCGTAAATTAAACTGGTCTCATTAGCTATGTTGGTTAAGCGGTTACCCCGGATAGGCAGAGGTCCTGGGTTCGAGTCCCAGATGTGACTGAAATCTTTTTAATTTCTATTGTTTTTTCAGTTTTGTGGTTCATTTGGGATGTGTTAATATTACCTTCTTCAATGATAAAAATATTACAATGAGGTTTACAAACTTCAATAAGTTATAAAAAATAAATTGAAGAAAATAATATATTTATAACACTAGTTAAAATTTAAATAATAAAAATGCATAGTTATAAGTTAAAATTTTACACAATCCGCCTCACTAGACTATATATGGCCTGTGTTAAGGCAAAATATATTAACACCAAATACAGACTAACACCGAAACCGCTCAACTGCACTTAAAACACCTCACCTAACAATTATTTTTATTTTGTTTTTATCAATTTAATATAATGTAATTTAATATTTTGTAAATGAAATCCTCAGCGCAAGAAATCCCAGTGAGGATATCATTATTTATTATTTTGTTATAAAAAAACATTATTATAATTATATATTTTCATATGAAGCGGTGACTTGGTGATGTGACATTATAATTTAAAAAATAAAACAATAACTTTGTTTACATCACTTTTATTTTATACTTTTGCCGACCAAATCAAATTTAAACAAATCGCAATAAATAACGGTTATCATGAAAACTTGTCAATAACATACTAAATAAAAAAACTAAAAAAAATTACGTCAAATAAGTTTTTATTCAACAGTACCCCCCCTAATAATTATATAATAAATAATAATCAACCGTACCGATTTCCCCACCTTCCTCTTCCCCTTCTCCTTCCCCTCCCCAATACCTTCAGCCTCACAACATTCTCCAATTGGGAAGGCCATAGTCTCACTGGCTCCAGATAGTTGGGAGCAGTTGAGACTCTTGTGCGGTATTCTTGTAAAAAAAATGGCGTAGAATATTATATATCAATAACTTTTCTCAACAAAGCATTAAAAACCTTCCGTCAGAGATTAAACCAGTATTTTACACAGACAATAGTTTAGGTGAATTTTTAATTAATGGTAAAGATAAAGAAGACAGTTTAGGCCACTCGGGCATTTATTCACTTCGATGTAATGATTGCCCGGAGTTATACGAGTATGTAGGCAAAACGTCGCGTAATGTTAATATCCGGGTAAAAGAACACTTAAGATGTCTAAATAATAATGGTTTCTCCGAATTTGCCAACCATCTCTCAGAAACAGACTACACATTCAATAAAAATACAGGCACTAGTTTACTGCATAAAAATGGAACAGGCGTTCGACTAGATAACTTAGAAGCATTAGAAATAAGGAAAGCCAAAAACACTAATAGTAGACTCATAAATAATCAAATAAATTTTAATAAAAGTCCAATTCTTAAATTATTCCCAACAAACAAAGTACACACACTTCCCGGTCAGCAGGTACCTGCTGATCTCTCACCCTTGGCCCTCCACTCGCATGTTTTTATCAATCTATAACACATGTGTATCTTAGTTCATAGTTTAGTTGTATACTGCCCTGAAGAAGCTACGATAGTAGCGAAACCCGGTCGGCAAAAGTATAAAATAAAAGTGATGTAAACAAAGTAATTATTTTATTTTTTAAATTATTATTATTAATAATTTTGCACATTTTTTTTATAATACTTATGAATATACACTTATGATAAAATATGTTCAGTAAAAGTTTCAATCAATTACTTCTAATTTGGTTGAGCACACTAGTAAAGGCCCTATAATTACTTTTTACTGTAACAAAACTGTACTACTGTTTTTTTTTCGATTTGTTTAATACTTGGTGATATTTTTGTAATATAGATATTTTTATAATATTATTTAAAACGATATTATGAAATTGGACTCATGCTGTTTAAATATATTTTTTTAAAATATTTTTCCAAATTGTGTACATTGGATCACAACATGCTTGAACCTATATTGTTCCAATTTTGCGCTACATTTGTATGATGATTGTTATTTATTGTTGTATTATATAATATTGTTGAACTAAACTCCTGGTGACAAGCTACCTGCAGTGGCTTAGCGGGTACAAGTTCCCATTGTATGTAATTAATATTAACTAAGTAACTAACCATCACGCCGTTTCCCGCGGGGGTAGGCAGAGAGGACGGAACGCCAAACAACTCGATTTGGCATACACTTCTTGCTTCATTCACATTCATACAACGCCTCATATATTCTCTTCTGTTATTCCGACTTCTGACATGGCCCGACTCAAGTATTTGATTCACTTGATCGTGGCATGTCTTCCTCGGACGTCCCCGGCTTCTTCTTCCATTCACATTTGCGTCATATATTCTCATTACACTCCTCTCTTCGTTCATTCGCTATACATGCCCAAACCATCTAAGCGTCCCTTTCTTAATCGTGCTCACTACGCTTACATCAGCTTTGCATTCTTTACGAATCTCTACATTTTTCACACGATCATACATGGTTTTGCGACACATTCGTCTCAGAGATATCATTTCTACAGCATTCAGTCTACTTTCATCGTTCCTCTGCCAGTCCCTTGCCTCACTGCCATATATCAGAGTTGGTAGCAGCACTCCATTGTTGACTGCTAGCTTCGCTTCCTTGGACAACTTTTTGTTAGCGCCAACCGCGTTTAGTCCTCCGTTAATGGAGTTTCCTGCATTCACCCTCCTTTCAATATCCCTATCAGTCTTTCCATCTCTCGTAAACATACTCGTACTTCCCAAATACACAAACTTATCGACCTGTTGCAAGTATTTGTAATTGATATTACAGAATAAAAAATACCGATTTTGACATTATATTTTAATTTTTTTTATGAATCATATTTTTTTAATGCTTCCTTGAAGAATGTTGAAAATTCTTGTGGCAATTATCTGAAATTCCGTTGACCAAAAATAGTATGAGTTACAGGATATTAGAGCAAATCTTTATTGGTATTTCTAGCAATGCGAGTGTTTAGTATTTTTTCGTAGTATTTATGTTTGTATAAAGATGAGTGAGGATTGTTTTAGCGTATATCTGCCGAACGTCAAATACTCTCATTGTATTAAAGATTGAGTTATAGAAGTGTTATGTTTAGAGTGGCTTTCTGTGCCTTTATATGTTGGACACAAAAAACAGTGACAATATTGCCCAAAGCATCATATTTCAATATTTTGAAGCTGGAGGAACTTAGGATGGGAAAGGATAAGGAGATGATCCGGAATTCCATTATATCTGTCTGCATATTTGGCAATACAATTAATCTTAAATGGGAAAGTACTTATTTTCCTCTTTCTTGTTTGGAATACGAGATGAATTCAGAATCCAATTCAACCTGCCCCGATTCAATCAGGCCAGTGTTTGATTGATTATAAGCGAGGAGAGCCAGAAGTCATTTCAGGAAATGAATGAACGTGAATAATGAAAATACTGAAACTGGAGCAGACAAAACAAAAGATGGACGCGTTATAAAATAAGTATTCATTACGTTTATAAACGGCCAACAACTTTTTTTTAAATATGTAAAACAAAGCCACTTTTAGTTACGAATAACCTGACAACATTCGAATTACTCCTACTGCTATAGTATATATACAATTATCGAAGAGGGTGTAAACCCGACGCTTCGAACCACTCGGCTATTAAATCGAATATAAATTAAATGTTGCTACACGGAAGCATTATACCCACAGATATTCCTGAAATGCTGAATGATGTTTTGACCGGTTGCCGGGACTAATTGACGTCGAATTTAAATAAATCGCATTTGTTTTTACCTGGAACATTCATTTCAAATGATGGATCTAATCGGTCGCGCCGCCGTGGGGTGTGTTACTTCGGATTAACGGATTTCAGAATCCCACATTTGGAAAGATTACAGAAATATTTTTATTTAAATACTAGCTGATGTGTACCCGATAATTATGATGTTGTGAATTCTGGCTTGTCATTAGGGTGCCATAATTGATTTGACAGCGAAAGTAACTATCACCAAATAAGAAAAATTCATTTGAATATTTTATTTCATTCCAAACGTTTATTTTTTCAAAATATATCTAAATCGTAAAGTTTTTAAGTAGGTACTACTCGTGTTTTCCATTTTGAAAATATTCTACTAAAAAAACCTTCTTCTTTTGAATATGCAATCTGTGGCTAACCAGAGTGTTATAATTTTAAAACGTTATAGCAACGTTATTGTCTACAGTGCCTAAAATATGTATTTTTACTATTAAAAAACTATTCCCAAAAAATGAAAATCGTTCTAGTAACAGGATAAATAACGTACTTGAAGTACCTTTGTGTAAAACTAGGCTTGCGCAGAGACATGCTTTTTTATTGCTCCTAAAATTTTCAATTTTCTATCTACAGAATGTAAGTGTCCAAACATATTATCTTTAAACACATACAAAAATGAAATAAAAAACTGGATTAAAACCAAAGATATCAACCTTTTCCTGCTATAACTGTATATTTTCCCCACTTTTCTTTCTTTGTTTTTCAATTTGTTTTCTTATCTAACTTAAAATCTTTTATTAACTAACCTTCAACATCCATGTATTAATACAAATAACCAATATACTGCAGCTAACTGATACCAGGTATACCCACGCACTGGCCTTGCCTATGTGGGATTTTTTGTTTTATATACATTACTCATAGGTTGTTCAGATGTATTTATAATTTAATGTTAAAAAAAACAACAACAACAAAATGTTTATAATCATTGTACCTTATTTGTGTGAATGTATGTTTCAAAAAATGAATTAATAAATAAATAAATAAACATCTGACCGGTCAGATGTTTATTTATTTAGTGGCTGAGTTGGCATCGCGTTTGGGTCTCACCCAGGCGTCCTCAGTTCAATTCCTCAGCTGGCTAAGTCCTCTATTTACGACACAAGCAACATCTTCCACTTACTGTGATGGTAGTAGGAGATTTCCAAATATTGTCAGTTTATTAATATCATACCATATACATAACGATGATGGTGCAAAAATTCACAAAATCAAAGTTTATTTATTATACGAATATAATTTACTTCTGAAAATTTGAATAATATCAAACAAATGGTACAAAATTTAGTTATCTTTGAAAACAAAAATGTCCGGCTGTTTTCTTTGAAGTAGACAATTATAATGATCAATAAGATGGATCAAGGGAAAAAATAATTTGATGAGATGTAACATTTTTGGTACGCTTCGTTATTCTCCTCTGCCATTCATGTAGAATTTTGGATAACTGTTTATTTTTTCCATACCAATAAAGTATATCTCGTCCTTCTGGTTTAAAAAGACGCGGTCCGATTTTACGGAGTGAAATTTTCAAAAAATCGTCCTGGTTTAAGAAATTCGATGCCTTAGAATTTTTATCGGAGGCAAAGAAACAATTTAAAAATGTAATGCAAGTGGCCTATTCGTTCTTAATATGCATAGATGATTGAAATAACACTTCGTTTCCACTAATTTAAATACAAGAAACAACAATTTACGCCGGCGCAGATTTACAATAAATTTAAACAGTTTAAATTCATTTTATGTTATTGTACGGGATTTTAGTCGTGTCGTTTTGTTTTACCTTTTTAAACCCAAACTAAGAATCTATTTTATACATAATTAATATACTGTATTATATTTCAAATAGATTATTAGGTTCTTAGTTTGGGTTTAAAGAAGAAAAAAAAACTTACCCAGAAACGAGACAAAATTTAAAAACTTTTCTAACAATAAAACGAGATGCAAATAATTATGGCCCGTCATGAAATTCATACCAATGAATAAAGAAAAAATACTTACAAATAATGAAGTTTCAACCAGGCAGCTTTGGTCCTATCCTCGAATCTACCTTTAGAAGTTCCTTGATCAAACGCTGCCCCCCGTAAACAAACAATAAAGCAGATGCATTAATGACATCTTGCGACAGTAAGTTTTTTTTGAACATCAATTATTAGCTTCTCCTGACTTCAAACAACGCAAACACTCGCTGAGGTGAACAACATATTGCACAACACTTTATTTTTACACAATATTGTGAAATTATCATTGAATCGATCGATACGACTGTTAAAAATTATCGAAAAATATTTTTAAAAAGTCACAGAAAACAATCCATTTATTGAAAATACGATAAAAAAATCTGTCTAACGGGTTTCAATACGAGTTATTGTTTAAAATATACAAACGCTTTGAAAACAAACGACTTGAGTTTTCTGTTTACACATTAGTACAGCATTCTTAAGGCAATGCAATGGGAAGTAATACAAAATCGTTTGTTTTCGGTTTGAGAATTTGATGGCCTAGAAACTTCATAGATCGTTTAAGCAAATAATGCGGTAAGTAGAACGCACCTTGGCATTTCTTATAACCTACTAATAATCTACTAAATCTCCTACTCACGAACCCTCTTTCCGATATTGTCAAGTTGTTCATTGTGGCAAATTAAGTTTTTTAGAATATGACCGTAAAACATTTTTATATATTAAGCCTGAGCTTTACAAATTAAAATAAAACACGCGTTTCGGTGACGTTTTTTGTTTAAATCAAAACATGTGGCCGATGTTAAGCGGGAATTTTGACCTTGTCACCACCTGCATAAGGAGCGCGTGATTTTGATGGAATTTTAGCAAGCGGTTTTTTTTAAATAATACTTTGATTGCACTTAATTTCAATAAGAAAGAATTATTTCATTTGGGGGACACTTCATAGAATGTTTGTTTTTCTTCAACCCAAACTATAAGTTCTTAGCTTGGATTATTTCAAAATAGGAAAAACGATTACGTAACATCGTAGGGTTGGCACAGGGCACCTACGCACGTATTTTGCAAACGCAAATCTTTATTACGTAGCATTTTTCTAATGTGCCTCTCCCTCTTTTTTGTAAACAACGCATGTAACAGAAAGAGGGGTTATAGTGGAGGTTTCGGTGGTAGGAAAATTACAATGTGCACTATAATTCTATGATTCTTTTGTCAGTCCCACTAAAAGTAAAAAGGACTAATAATATGTTTGAAAAACGTTCTGCTGATAAAATACAGAAATACTGATGTATTTTATCCTATGTACAAGTGTTTTGCTGAAAATTATTAAAATAATAGATAAATTCGAATGCGTATTTTTTGGGTTTAATTTATTTCGATGCACGTTCCAGAGTGGTAGATACTCTCAGTATCGCCCCGATGTAAGACCACCATTCAGAATTGAACACTATCAATTTACCACTCTGTGATGCATTGCTTAGGCTTTAACCGTGTTTGGTGACCAGATCTGAATAACCAGATAGTTCTTGGTTTTCCTCTTACCATACTCCCCAATCAGGGATGCCGTAGTCCCACTGGTGTTGTGCGATATACATATCCAACTGAAAGATCCTCACATCCATGTTGTTAACCTTTAGCTGTACAACCCTCACTGCCGTGTTGTTAACCTTTAACTGCGCAACCCTCACTACCGTGTTGTTAATATGTTTCCGCCCGTCCTTGCAGCGAGACGTTCCCGCTGACGGCGCTGCCTGACGACGAGCGGCCGCCTTACCTGTCGCTGGCCCGCTGGACGCCGCGTGGCCACGGCCTGGTCACCGTGCTGGACTACGACATCTACTTCAGGCCGGCGCCGCGCTCCTCCACGGGCTACCGCGTCACGGCCACGGCGGTGCCGGGCGTGGTGTACAACGGCGTGCCGGATTGGCTTTACGAAGGTAATACCATCAATTATTCATGAAGAACCACTTAAAAAATTTAATTATTTACTTCAAGTTTTATCTATACGGATTTGATAAATACTCAGGTCGCCATTTTACTTAAGACCTGTCGACTACTCGACCCGAGACAGGCCAATGAAATTGATCTAATGTATGATAAATTTAAAAATTATATTACTCCGGGCACATTGAAACGCCCACAACACGCTTCTCTCAATTTATTTATTTAATTATCAAAATAGTGGAAAATTTAACCGCCATTTTTTTTACAGCTGTGTGTCTTTACTGCGTGGCGTTTCTAGCTGTCTAGCTGTCAAATGAGTTGACATTCTAATTATTTCAATATCTCTGAAAATATACTAAACATAGAGTTCACATTTTAAGTGTTCCTCGGCAATACATTTATGTTTTGGATGAAATAATTAAAATGTGAAAATATTAATTGGATATAACAGAAAAAAATGTTTTGTGGAAAAATCTGGAAAAAAATAGTAAATAATATCGTTGATAGCTTGCCGAGGGGTGTGGTAGTAAGCAAGAGGGGTACAGGGTTTCACTCACCGTGCCACGATGCGCGTCAGTAGTAGCCGGCGGTCTTCTGGATGTAATGAGCGTATCAGGCATTGTATGCGTTTCCAATGTTTTTTCCCCATTTTAACATTCACAAAAAATTTACTTATGTGTAGGGCCGTTGGGATGATTTTTCACAAAAATGGCCCCATATAAATCGTAAATATATGCACTATGAGTAAAATTATTTAAATAAATAATAAATGTAAACGACCCGTCGGTAGCTGAGTTGGCATCGCGTCTGGGTGCCACCCAGATGTCGTGAGTTCAATTTCTTGACTTAATCCTCAATCATGACACAAGCAACATTTTCTGTATAGTGTGATGGTAATAGGAGATTTTCTAATGCTGTTAGGTT
Organism: Halesus radiatus; assembly: GCA_022606495.2. Classification (NCBI taxonomy): domain Eukaryota; kingdom Metazoa; phylum Arthropoda; class Insecta; order Trichoptera; family Limnephilidae; genus Halesus; species Halesus radiatus. The sequence goes on from JAHDVE020002592.1 coordinate 54,577, forward strand.
AATCGTACCCCGGGAATGTTTCTCATTCTTTATTTAAAAAAAATTAAAACACCATTCTCTTTTATTCAACTTAAATTTACACAATTATAAATTTGTAACTCATGTACTGAGTGTACAGCACCGGAACTCGAAAGATTTCTAGCACTGTAGAGGAAGGTTTTATCGCATTGTCATATCCATCATATGCTATCTATAACCTCGAAATATCCATTAAATTTATAAAAATAAGGTAATACGCCATGTTTTTCGTGTTTATCAATTATCCTGAAGGTATAAACTGAGAGTAACGTAATTTGGGCGTGTCTGTGTGCCAAATAAATAAAAAATACCTTACTTCTATCTAATTTGTTCAAAAATCAACATAACCATCGAAGAAAATAATATTAACAAATCTCAATGAAACATGAAACAGAAAATATAAAGTCAACCGTCGCGACTGGAACTTGAACTCAGATCCTCTCGTCTTACCGAGACTGGCGTCTCTAGCAATTGAGCTATTAAGACTTGATTATTTTCTGCCATTTTTGTCGGTTTCGCATTTCAGTTCATAAGAATTATCATTATTATCCCCAATTAATTCCCTCATTTTTGACTGCAAAGTTCTACCCGAATATTTTAACCAAATTCTTAACTGAACAAAAAATCATTTCTTCTAGCCTAGAAAGGACGAAAGGTCGTATGCAAATTATTAGCCACATTAGTTATTTTCTAATCACACTTTATATCCGGGGGTAAAGTGCAGTAGCGTCGGGAGTTGATTCCAACATTAAAAAAAAACATTAACGCTAGTCGAAATATTGAAATCGAAATAATTATTCAAATAAATTAGAAATAGTTTAGAAAAATCGACGGACTGGGAATTGAACAGATATGCCCTGCGTGACAACCACGGACGATGACTATTACGCTATGGAGTTATCTCACTTTGAACTTTGAATTTACTTTACTCCCAGAGTACCTAAACATGAGTTTACTGACTCTAACATAATTATAAAAAGATTTTCTAAAGAAGCTTTGCATGATTTTAATTTTTAGTTTTGTTGGAAATTTGAAACTTATAAAAGTATACACTGCAAAAGTGGGCAGGGGACTCAATCCTTACGGAGGACTATTTTCGTTTTTTTTTTTTTTTTTAAAGTTTACATTATCGCTATATTTAGCGAGAGAATTTACTGTAGGATTAGTGTGGCCGGCTAGTTGCCTGGGTGACAATAAAATCTTTTATCAACGGAATGTTGGAATCATTATGGATAGTACAAATTCTTTACCATTTTGGCGCTGAGAGCGCAAGTCTAATATCTTTATTTTGGAAGGTTTGCAACTTTTTAATGCTACTGGCGGCGGCATACTCCCAAATGGGGCATGCGTAAGTGAAGCAAGGCCTGATGGTTGATTTATACAAAAATAATTTATTATCTCGGACTCGGTGTAATATAAATTACGTTTTTTTTTTAAATTTGCATGGGCGTAGCATTTATCAAAATAAAAACAGAAATATTACACATGTCTGACCGTTCTACGCATGTTTTACAAAAACATTTATAAAGTTGAATATCCTTATAAAATGTTGTGAAGGTTTTTCTTTAACATGCCGATAAGATAAATTAAAAAAAGAACAGTGTGTAGTGTTTTTTTTATGCGGTACAAATTTTTGATAAAGATTATTTATAAAAACGTAACGAGGAAGGATTAAAAATATTCTTCTCCACTTTAAAAATCATATTCATATTTTAAATATTTTGTAAAACGTACAATAGGACGGACAGAAAAAGTAATATTTCTGATTAGATTTTGATAAATGCTAAGCCTATGTAAATTTATAAAATATTTAATAAATATTTTTCTGTTTAAAAACGTTATGTTTATCATATTGCGTAATAATACTATCAATATTTCGTAAAAATAGATAATCCCTTTCTCCTTTAAAGGGCAAGTTTCAATGTATTTATGCACACCGACAATTATTGTTATTATGTGTCAACCGCTTCCAGCCCCTAGGGTATATCTGGTCAGCGGTTCAGGTCTATTAGTTATTTGTTCTTTGAATACAATTTATCTAGCAAACCCTTTCCAGTCGTCCTAGCTACTGGATTGTGACTTTGTTTCAAAACTGATTGTCCTTCACCTGCAGTATGCTCCTCCAGAACTCCATCTAAAATAAACTAGTCGGGATCCAAACCAGAGCCAGTTGAGATGTTTTGTAATAAGATAGGATTTATATAGAGCAGTTGTAACAGTGACTATTTTGTCCAGTGTGCGGTTAAATCGCACTCCTGCAACTACATTGTCATACGTAAAAAAGGGCGTTTTCAGTTAAAGCGAAATTATCAGTGAAATCACTATTTAGATTTTTTAATGTTTTTGTTGTGATGCTACACAAGAGTCCCAACTGCTCCCAACCGTCTGGAGTGAGACTATAGCATCCCCAATTGGAATTTGGTGAGGCTGAAGGTATTGGGGAGGGGAAGGAGAAGGGGAAGAGGAAGGTGGTGAAATACCTGGCTATTCATCAAACACGGCTAAAAGCCATTTCAAGCAACGTTTCAATTTTGAATGGTGGTCTTTCACCAGCGCGATACTGAGAGTATCTTCCACTCTGGAACGTGCGCAAATATACTATATATTATTTTTAAATGAATTAATTGTGAAACAGCATAAATAATTTAAATAAAATTTACTTGCGCGCGCCGGGATTTGAACCGGCGACCTTCGGATTCGTAGTCGCGAACCTTACCCATCGACCATGGAGGCCGTCATATCTATCAGTGAAATCACTATTTCGATTTTTAAATTTTTGTTGTTGTGATACCACACAAGAGCCCCAACTGCTCCCATCCTTCTGGATCCAGTGAGATTATGGCATCTCCAATTGGGGTATGTTTTGAGGCTGAAGGTATTTAGGAGGGGAAGAAGGAAGGTGGGGAAGTACTTGGCTATTCAGATCTGGTCACCAAACACGGGCTAAAGCCATTTAAACCAACGTTTCTGTCTTTAACGAGACTGTCTTTAATAATCGACTTACTTTTACTACCAATCGTTTTTCATTATGTAAACCAAAAAATGCTTTGGATAAATTGAAACTTTTTCTATAGTTTCGCTAGAATAGAATTAAAATAAAATTAATATTGAAAAATCCCTAAATATATTTCTATAATATTGAATAACCAGTACTACTGAAAAATGACTACCTACCTCTTCCCCTTTGGTCGCCTCCAACTCCAACACCTAAAGATTTATGTATGTCTGTCATTGTATTGTATCTTAGGTAAGTTTTAATTTAGTTCTGACGAACGGAGGGTACTTTCGAACCGGTCGATCATTATTAAATTGAAGTGGTTTAAAATAAATGGATGTGTTTATATTATTAAAAAAATAAATTGATTACGTTATAAATAATTTAAGCATAAAATAAAATAAAAATATTTTTTCGTTAATGTTGTGAACGCATATAGGAAACATGTTTACAAAAATATTGCTCTGTAGCAATTTTTTTTTATGAATGTTAATTAACTTTTTTTCATTTTTAGAAAATTATTCATAAAATATAAAATAAAAAACCGCTTATTCTGCTTTCAACGAATATTTCTCGACTACGCTTGTCAAGCGATTTTTGTACTTGCTTCTTCTTCTATCTTCTTCTCTTCTATTATATAAAGAAGAATGTCCCGGGAGGTGTGTGTTTGTTTTGTATACAAATCTACAGCTTTTTTCGAGCTTGATGAAATTTTGCACACTTTACCTACGAAACAAGAGAAAGTTCACTGTCTATATGGGGTTTTCTATATGTCCCATTTCTCACCCCTTAAAGCAGAATTTTGGTACTTCTTCGACGTTTCACGTTCTAAATAAGAGGAAAATTAGGGGTAGGGGTAACGCAACTATTCACAACCCCTGGCAACACCGAATATTTCAGGTAGTAGTGCGTAGGTTACAGTTCAACTTTGATAGCCTTATGGTTGATTTGCACAATAATATGCATAAACCTTCCCAATTGTAATCCATACCTAGTCCATCGACTCTACTCGCACATTGTCCACTGTGATTTCGGTACGTACACATCAATTCGCACCCGCAACCCGCAACGCAATTCGTATTGTGTTTTGCAACCGCCACAATCTATTGTGTTCGCCACCGCCATGGTATTTGTATTGTGTGTTACCGCTGCAGATGAATATCGTCTGTGTTTTATGTTGAACTATTATTGATTATTCATGTGCTCAAGTGCAACCAAATAAGAGGCTTGTGAAGAAGTAAGGATCAAGGGTAAGTCCTTGGATCCCACCTTGACTCTTCCTATTCACCCCTGAATATTTGAGCAAGTCAGTTGTAATTATTTAACCTATATTCGTGGTGACAAGACACACTGCTTGTAGTAATATTATGTTTGATTATAACATAGAATGGTAGACACTCTCAGTATCGCCCTAGTGGTAGGCTCTTCAAGACCCAGATTTACTCATTTCCTCAAAAATTTCCTCCGCGCGGCATCCGCAAAGGTTATATAGGTTCCTGTGTAGATTTAATATTAAAAAAATGTATACAACTTTTTCCTAATGTTTGTATTTCTGCTAAATTGTCAGTTTGACTTATTTTGAATTAATACAGTATAGTTTCGGGAATGCAACATCTGGTCTGCTATCTATATCTGCTTTGGGAGGGTTGTTTTTAGTACCGCCCTTGTGGAATGCTGCAAATAGATATTAATTATTTTTCTATTTCTATTTATCGATGTAGCCATTTTAGTGGCGATTTTAAAGTAGGAATGAAAAATTTAAGGTTCTATTCAAAGAGGCTTTTTCATAACTCTAGTTGAGCCTGTGTAAAAATCAATCGAAGAGTGGTCGTGTCTATTTACCAAAATTAAGCTCAATGTGTACTTACTTCTACGTCAAAAAAATTCTTTAAAAAATACCAAAATTCTTTCTTGATTAGATAATCAATTTCAATGGCCTTTCTCGGGCCTAGGAGTTAAAGTGTCTTAGTTGTAAATTAGCGACATTAGTTTTCTTTTTTTTTTTTTTAATTTAATGTAAATCAAATTTAATAATGTTGTTATTAAATTCTACAAGTATTTTTAGTTTTTATTATTGTGACAGCTGTTTCGGCGTTTAAGGCCATTTTCAAACTGCGGTTAATCCACACTGTGACCACTTATTTGTATGATTTTATTTACCCCCACCCCATTCTAAATCATCAATTTTAAAAACCCGTCCAAATTAGAATGGGGTGGGAGTAAATAAAATCATAAATAAGTCGTCACAATGTGGATTAACCGCACTTTGAAAATGGCCTTGAATGCTGTCACATCAATAAAAAATAAAAAAAATACTTGCAGAACTTAATCATAACATTATTAAATTTGATTTAAATTAAATTAAAACAGAAAAAAATTGTTCTACGAATTAAACACAAAAGTAATCATTATGTTAGTTTTCTTTCAAATTAGCATTTAATGCGTCTTTTTTAAACATTTTTCTTTTAGTTAAAATATTTTAAATACAGGTACTTAATTAATCAATTAATTATCATTAAAAAATAAAAATACCCATTTAGAGCTAAACTCTCCAATATTATTATTATTAATAATGAAAAATATTAATAATATGTATTCAAACAAGATGAATTTGCAAAACATGCAAAAAAATAATCTAGATTGGAAAATCCTGTTCGTAGAACGAATGCGTTAACCAAATCCGCCATCAACCGTGTACATATTTCATGAAACCATTTATAATTCAACTCATTTTCAGGAAAAGGCAGGCATCTTTATTTTTGCGAGCAAAAATCCGAACCTGAACTAAAACGCTAACGCAAAAATGGCATCAGAGAAACTAACGACTTTATTTTATTTCGAGTTCGGTTCTCAGTCACATCCATTTTTTTTCTATGTCCTTCAAAATCACATTGTTTGATTTTTTTACTACAACTAACTAGCCATGATGCCGTTTCCCCGTAAGGGTTGGCAGAAAGAATGTACCGCCACACAATTCTGTCTTAGCAAACACTTCTTGCTTCATTCACATTAATATATCGTCCCATACATACTCTTCTATTATTCTCACTTTTGACATGGACTTGAGTATTTGATTCACTTTCCCGACTTTTTCTACCATTCGTCTTCTTTCACTCCTTTCTTCGTTCTTCAAGGCGTTCCTTTCTTAATCGTATTCATCACACTTACATCAGGTTTGCATTCTTTTCGAATCTCTATGTTTTTAACACGGTCGTACATGGTTTTATCATGCATAAGACTTAGGGATCTCATTTCGACAGCATTCAGTCAACTTGTATCCTTACTCTGCCAGTTCCATGCTTCACTGCCATACTTCAGGGATGGTATTAGAATATTTTTTAAACTTTTTAATTGATTAACACTTTACTGGGATGAAATTCGTTAGCGTTTTTTCTGGCTCTTTGACTTTCTTGATTTTGGTGGGTTCCGGGCACTCCTCGCCTGTCAGCACCACGTGGATGGTCTTGGCGGCCATCTTTACCACGTGGTCCCTGATGCATTCGAAGTGGCACGTGTTGTCGTAGGTGCGTCCGTCACTGGCGCAGATCGGGATGAAGATCCGGCTGCAGACGCAGACGGGGAAGGGGAGATCGGGAAGCTGTGGGGTGGGGGTGGTGGGCGGTGTGACAAGGGGAAGGAGTCTGGGAAGCTGGGACTCTGGGGAAGGGGGGATGAAGAAGCTTGGTAAGGCGACCAGCATGATGGCTGATGCGGAGAGCACGAAACATGAGACGACCACTGTAAAATAAACAAAAAAGATTATAATTTTCAGGATATTTTGATGAATTAAATTTGTGAGAGAAAAAGAGGGGGGAGAGAAAATAGACCAAAGTAAATATTATTTTCTCTTCGAAAAGTGTGTAATTATTTTCTGGCGTCATTATAAAAAAATAATAATAATAATAAGAACTTTGTTTACACCGCGGTTTTTAATATATAAATATCTACATGTTTCAGAAGCGCAGCTTCCCTCACCAACAATAATAATAATAAATAAATAAAACAAAGTAATTAAAAAAATAAAAATTATAAATGATTAATGAAGGAAGCTTTGCTTCTGAAACATGTAGATATTTATATATTAAAAACGGTGGTGTAAACAGAGTTCTTCTTATCTCTATATATGAAAATCAATATTTGTCTATCTGTCCTCGATTTTCTCGAATATTACTCCACCGGTTTTGCTGAAAATAGCACAATTTGTTCTTATTACTGACGGGAAGATTTAAGAGAGTATTTTGAATGAAATCCAATATATAAAACTGTCGCTATAATGTTTTAAATTTAGTTTGAAAAACATTGATCCCGCCATGTTGTATTGGGTTTAACCCATAGATATACCACTCTGGTTAGCCACGGATTACATATTCAAAAGAGGAAGGTTTATTTTGATAGAATATTTTCAAAATGAAAAACACAAGTAGGAACCTACTTAAGAACTTTATTATTTCGATATATTCTAAAAAAAAAAATATTTGGAGTGAAATATATTTTTTTAATTAACGTTTCTTTGTTTGAAGATAATAATATCCGTCACAAGGCATTACTTTCGCTGTAAAATCAATTATGGCACACAAACGACAGGCAAGAATTCACAACTTCACAACTTTATTCCAAAAAATAAAATAATCCCGAGCAAGGCCGGATACGCATCAGTTAGTTAATTATATTATTTTCTCTGTTTGACTGATATCCAAATTTATTTATTTATAATTTTTTGTGGGCCCATTAGGGGGTTTTAAATATTTTATCATAAAATATTTAAGTGCCACAGGTGTAAAACAAGTGCCACAGGTGAAAAACATATTATAGTAGGTACATCCAAGCCCATATTGAAAGAATCGAAAGCATTCAACGTAAATTCTTTAATCATGTAAATTATGAATTTAACTTACACTTTGCAAATAATACCGAATCGTTAAAATTTCATAACTTCATCACGTTTCAAACGCGACGCTTAATATCTGATCAAATCTTGTTATTTAAAATGATGAATAATGGCCTGGACTCGCCAGAGCTCATTAACTTCATAAACATTCACATACCATCAAGACCAACCCGACAAACTGATTTTTTTTATTTGCCCGCATGCAGGACCAATCTTACAATTCTCCGTATTTGTGCGCAATATAACTCACATTTTCAAAATATCGAACCGTAGTAATACGTACGACCACAAATTGATACACGAATATAAAATGTATCGAGAGCATCTCCTGTCCCGATCCTATCTTCCTCTTTCTCCCCCCCCCCCCTTCCTTATTTTTTTTTCTTTATCGTCTTAGCTTCATAAGTAAAACATCTGTATTTAACCACTGTTAGCACAAGAATCTTTGTTGGCTACCTTTTGTTAAACTTCCTTCGTATTAAAAGCTGTTTGTTTCTTACAAATAAATAAATTCATAGTATAGATCGTATTTACGAAATACAACAACAAAATATGTTTTAATGTTTCGTTAACAATTTCAGCAATAACATTGTGTATGTATAATTCCATATAATTTAGAACAAAGGGGAACAGTAGCTGAAATATTTCTACTTATGTATGTTTTCATGCCTTGGAAACATAACTGTCATACAGAACATTCTATAAGCATTGTTGGAAAACAAATTAACTGTCAAATGAAATGAATTTCTAATGAATTTAAATCATCGAAGATTCATCGCGATGGAAGTGTATTGCGTGCGTGTCTGTGTGCCAGAAAAATGTTAATTTCATCTTACTTAAACTCTTGTGAGTACCACACAATATTCCCAACTGCTCCCAACCGTATGGAGCCAGTGATGCTATGAAATCCCCAATTGGGGTATGTTGTGAGGCTGAATTAGTGAGGAAGGGGAGAAAATTGGCAAGAGGAAGGTGGGGAAGTACTTGGCTATTCAGATGTGACCACCAATTACGACTAAAGCCATTTTAAGTAACGTGTCGATTCTGAGTGGTGGTCTTTCACCGGGGCGATACTGAAAGTATCTACTACTTTGTAACGTTCCGCAAATGTACTATGCATTATTTTTAATTAATAAATTGTGAAATAACACAAATTAAACCTATATTTTTTTCTTGCGCACGCCTGGATTTGAAACCGCGACCTCCGAATTCGTAGCAGAAGATCGTAACCACTTAACCACGGAGTCCATCTGATACTGAAATTGATCAAAGATTTTCAAATATCGAAAACATTTCTTGAACAGAAAATCAATTGCATTAACCTATTTGGGGCCTTGGAGTCTAAAGATCCTACGTAAATTGGTGACATTAGTTTTCTTTAAAATCGGCATAGATGACAGTTGTTGGGATTATCTTTTCAGTGGGATTAGGGACGTGAGAAGAATACTGAGGATTCTGAAAAGAAAGGTAGGGATCACCTGTATATTCAGATCTAGCCAATAAATCCATTTAAAACAACATTTCAATACCGATTGTTTGTTATTATTAACATTCGATATTTCGATATCGATTGAACCCAAAACTATCTATTAATTGAAGCAGATGGTATTGTTGAACCACGGGGTATTTTTTTAAATTCCGCAATTCGTACTAAAAAATTATAATTTTGATGTTTTCATTCAATCTTATTGATTTTTAAAACCATCTAAAAACGTATTTTCCGAAACGGTTCGAACTGGCTACAACGTCATTGGGCCGGTTTATCAGTCCAATATAAAAGGTTTCAGACGAGCTTAGAAAAAATCCATATACGAGTCGTAAGCATAGACAATATAGAAATAACCAGTATTACACGTTTTGTCTACGATTTTAATAGAGGAACGTGCTTCTTTTGTCTTTGCAAGATCAAAATGTCATCGCGATGTATGATGAAACGTCGGCTGCCGCCGTGTATCATATTTGTCGCCAGTTTTATTTACGTGTTAATTTTTGATAAAGTCCAACGCACCAATCACCATGGTTCCATACGCGAGGAACATAACTTCAAATAGTATTTGTTTTACTGAAATCTGTGCATTATTCCCGAAATTATAACTAACTAACCATTGGAAACAAGCTATGTTCTAACATTGGATCTTTAAATTCCTGTTTAGACTATTTTAGATTGAAAACCATCCTTTACCAATTAATATCATCGACGTTCCACATCGCTCGATGAATCATTGAAGTCTACACTGATAAAAGCGGGCAATTTTCATAAATGTTAGTGCGATAACGTATGCAATTATTTACGTAAATGACAAATTTGAGAGATGGGATTTATCACCAGGAGATCGTAGTGGTCACAGCGCTGGAGTTAGTTCCAATTATCGGCTTAAGCGGCCAAATTAGGATGTTTAAGAGGAACGGCTGAGCGGCCTGTTTCATAAAAAACTTAATTATGAATTTGAGGTCAAAATACTCACCTACACCTAATGATATATTTTTTTTTAATTAATGGTTTAGTAAATATCTAGTACGTATGAGAAGCATTTTATTTATTTTTGTTTTAAATTATTAAAAAAATATGTAACATTTAGTTTGGATGGGTATTTTTTTGGCTTCAAATCCAAAATTAAGTAATGTGTCTCTATTAATTAAATAACGGAGTTTGACAAAAATATCTTTACAGGCGGTCCTAAAATGAATTAAGGCACATGTTTTTATTATTTCTGTATTAAAATATGACCGTCAAAATATTTTCACTTCAGTTTCTTCAAATATAATTGTTATTATAAATGAATAAAATTACTTTGTCATCGCCAATTTATTAATATACACATATCAATATGTTTCGAAAGCGATGCTTTCCTCAACAAGAATATACAGAATACTAAAAAGTAATAACGCCTATACATAATAGCATCGCTTTCGAAACATGTTGATGTGTATATATTAATAAAGTAGTGATTACAAAGTAATTTTTAATTAATTTATTAATAATGACACCACAAAGTGAATACCGATTACATTATAAATGCAAAAACCTCACGGAATAGAGAATTTTAATTTTTTTTAACTTAATCGGTTTTACCGATAATAAATCATTATTTTTAAAAACCCGTCCAAATTAGAATGGGGTGGGAGTGAATAAAATCATATAAAGAAGTCGTCACACTCTGAACGCCGAAACAGCTGTCATAATAATAAAAACTAAAAATACTTGCAGAACTCAATAATAACATTATTAAATTTGATTTACATTAAATTTAAAAAAAAAATAAAAAGAATACCAATCTTTTGAAGAAATTATAATTGTTTTTGTTTTTATGATTTAAAGTTTAAAGCCACACAAAAAGAAAACCTATGAAAAGTGATGCATGAAATATTATTATTTAAGTTTAAACATTCGTGGACTTATACCTATAAAAAGCTCCCATATTTCCAGTATTAAGACAAACGATCGCCACTTTGTGTCTTCAGCTCTGCGATAAAGATTTCTCATGAAAAGACCAATACTTTGTAATGAATTCTATACTATTTGTTTTCTTCATTTTTATATGGGTAACCACCTATCTGTGGTGTTTTCGAAAGGGGAGATGAGTCAGTAAAAATGCGATATGAAGTTAAGTATGCGAAACGAATCCTCATTCGTTTTTATGGATAAGGCAGGCGGATGTTCTAGAAAAATGATGTTCCGAGATATTAGCTGTTGAAATGCAGAGATGAGTTATATATATTTTTTAAATTATAAGAGAGAGATAACTCAAGTTCTCTCTGTTTACCAAAATACATATTTTAAAATAATGACACAGAAAACAGGGGAAACTTCAATAATCGTTAAATTGTGTGGATCGAGTGCTTAAAAATATGTCAACAAATCTAGAATGCAAAATCGGATCTCTGTAAAGTTGGCTAATATAGACTCGTCACCATTTTCCAAAACGTCACAGATATTTTCCTGATGATCGTGTGCAAGAATTGCATTTCGAAGTTGTTAACAAATTAAAATTCCCATCTCTAAATTAAAATGCATTTTTTCAAAAGATATTTAATTAGCTCAAATAAAGCCTACTTCTAGGAATTTTATTTTTTCTGGCAACCCTAATATCTATAGTAGTGACCGCATCGACTGCAAGGTTATCATTTTCAAACTGAACACTCCACTGAAGAATCCATGTTCCGGAAGAAAGATATTTTTATATCTTACTTATTACTAGGGACCTGCAAAATTCGTGTTATTTTTTGGCTAAGGTGGTGTTATTTTTCAGTGAAATTCTTTTTGGGAGAGAGAAGTTATTTTCTAAAAAAAAGTGGTGTTATGTTCCCTCTATGGAATTTTGCAACAAAAGGACTTCTTTTTTTCTTTGTTTTTGTTGTCTTAAATTTATTTTATTTTTGAAATTCCTATTAAACAATTACAGTACTGGGCGTTTTCGACATGAAGTTGAGTGTATCCCATTTTATGACTATTCAAGCTTATCAAAACCATAGACAAAGGAATATTTAGAACGTTCAATTTTACTTGCTTATTTAAAAATAGCAAATTCGAATTAAAAATTGCGAATTCGCCGTATTTGCGTAAAAATGTCGAAATGTACTTATTACTTATCTGGACCCTAGGAGTCGATAGGTCTCACCTAAGATGGCGGATAACCGGATTAAACAGAACAGTGACAAAACAAAACACGATAAAGAATTGCTTTAATTAGGTTAGGTTAGGTTAGGTTAGGTAAAATTATTGATTGTTATTTTTTTTTCACTTATTAACGACAACAATTTTCTTTAAAATTCTACAAAATATCTGCTCAGTGGTACACTTTAATATTGCAAAGCAAAGAAAATTATGAAAACATCCAATTTAAACTCACGCAGTTTCAGTGGTAACATATTTAGTATCCTTTCAAATAGTGGTCCTTGGAAGCCGCAGCCAGCACAACTGATAAAAATCAACTCAACAAATCAGCTCGTGTTGTCTTGGCAGACCAGCTGCTGTAGTTTTTTCACTTGCACGATAGTTTTTCCCCAGGGATTTGAGCTTCTTTTTTTACGGATACTACTTCCTCAGGCGTGCGGCTTGACGAATCGAGCGACATTATGTATTTGTATCTGGGTGTACCTATTGATGATTAGTACCGCTTGTAGATTTATCATGCCATGCAGCCATTGGTCGAGAGTGTACTAGACTAGACGGTACCCTAAGAAATACAAAATCTTCCATTATACTCGTATAAAGATAAATGTCCTGAGCGGGCGGGGTTTTTTTTTGTTTCGTATACAAATCTACAGTTTTATTCCGAGCTTGATGAAAATTTGCAGGTCTGGGTTTCGAAACAAGAGGAATTTCACTGTCTACATGACATTTCTAAACTCCACGCCCTTTGCTCTTCCTCGTTTCCCATCCCTTAAAGCACAATTTTGGAAGTTCTTCGTGAAATCTCGCACACATGACGTTCAAAATAAGAGGACAAGTTCTGATTGGGGGAAATGGTTAGGGTAGGGATTAAGGTAGGGGTAGGGGTATGAGTAGGGGTAGGGGTAGGGATGGAGGTAGGGGAAGAGATAGTAGGTAAGGGTAGTAGGGGTAGAGGAAGGGGTAGGAGTAGCGGTAGGGGTAGGGGTAGGGATAGGGGTAGGGGTAGGGACGTCAGCTGGTATTTTATAAAATTGACTGTTGGTATCACCACAGAAGGGATTGTGTTAGGAAAGACTGATGATTTGCTTGGCATGCTCATCATTGCATTGTGCATACGACTTTTACCATTCTTAACTTAACGATCAGCACCACAGAAAAAATAGCACATAGAGATGCCCTAACACGCAAGGGGAAGAAACCAAAATAAGAGGGGAGCGAGCTAGGCGTCCCGCCAATTTAGGTAAACCAGCAACTAATTAAAAAGTTTCGGCTTGTCTACAAAAACCGAATATTTTCTAAGATTATTTAGTTTGACCCTTTTTATAAATGCTTTGTGATTTTCTTACTATTATTTTGTTTGTGTTTAATTATTTTTATATTCTTACTAGATGATGTGTACCCGGCTTTGCTTGGGATTAAGTAATTTTTTTTTTAATAAAGTTATGGATTTGTGAATTCTTGTTTGTCCTTTCAATGCCATAATTGATTTGATTTTTGAGGAAAGTAACGCCAGTAGTCACTATTACTGTATCTAAACAGTGAAAAAAAAAGAAACATTAATTTTAAATTTTTGTTTCATTCCAAACATTTATTTTTTCAATGTGTATTTAAATAATAAAGCTCTTAATTAGGTACCTACTAATGCTTTCCATTTTGAAAATATTCTATTAAAAAAAAACCCTCTTCTTTTGAAGATGTATTCTGTGGCTTACCAGAGTGATATGTCTATGGGCTAGCCTCAATAAAACATGGCGGATTCAATGTTTTTCATACTAATATTAAAACGTTATAGAAACAGTTTAACATAATAATGTTCCTTTTTGTAGGTAATAATTTAATAGTATACAACTGCTGACCCTGTACAAATCGCAAGTGCGCCCCACTATAGAATTTGGCAGCCACCTCTGGTCGGGAATCCCAAAATATCTGAAAAAAACCCTTGACTCTGTGCAGAAACGGGCGGTCCGTTTGATAAATTCACCTATCACAAATGGGTTGCAATCTTATTTTAATGGAAGATGCTCCGAGGAACTAGCGTCATTGATCCCTTCGGCACCGGTGCATAGTCGGGAAACACGCCAAACGCGCGCCCTACATTTGCACACGGTTGACATTTGTCACATGAGAACGGGTCGCTTCTACGATTCGTTCTCGTGTTCAACAGCTCGGCTGTGGAATGATCTGCTGGCCTCTGTGTTTCCTCCATCCTATAACATGGGTCTCTTCAAGACCCAAGTTTACTCCTTCCCATCGTCTAAAAGACCCTCCATATAGCATCCCCAAAGATGATATAGGCCTTGAGGGAAATTATTTCCCTCAGTGTCTCCTGTGTGGAGTTACTGTAAAAAAAATAAAAAAATTTACATCTCATGTAATAAGGCAGATTGGGTTTGCACCATTCACCCAGTCCTGCTGAATTAAAAACTTAAGTAAATAAATAAGGCCAAAAACCTAATAAAAAACTTAAGTAAATAATGTGCAAAGGCCACTCCTGTGCTAGCTATAGCGATGCGTGGAACCGGTCTGCTGCGAGTGTGCAAGGTTACACCGAGTCTGTGAATCGCAGAATCCATGGAAGCCTAAACGCAAACAACTACTGGATTCGCGGAAATACCACAATGACATAATATTTAAATCATCTCGACAAGGGCTACCTGATGCACCGTGCCGATTCCAATCGACACACTTAACTTTGCAGGCAGTGGCATACGACTGCAGATCTCGGGAATACTAGTCCAAAATAACTCTCTGGAATTTTGTTATCATTTTTTTCCGTGTTTATCCATCTTAACTGACTAACTAACCATCACGCTGTTTCCCTGCAGGGGTAGGCAGAGAGGACGGACCGCCAAACAACTCGATATTGGCATACACTTCTTGCTTCATTCACTTTCATACAACGTCTCATACATTCTCTTCTATTATTCCGACTTCTGACATGGCCCGACTCAAGTATTTGATTCACTTGATCGTGCCATGTCTACATATTCTCCTTACACTCCTTTCTTCGTTCATTCGCTCTACATGCCCAAACCATCTAAGCGTCCCTTTCTTAATCTTGCTCACTACGCTTACATCAGCCTTACAAATCTCAACATTTTTTCACACGATCAGAAATGATTTTACCACACATTCGCCTCAGAGATTTCATTTCTACAGCATTCAGTCTACTTTCATCCTTCCTCTGCCAGTTCCATGCCTCACTGCCATACATCAGAGTTTATCAGAACATAAGTTCGTGAAAAAAGTTTAAGGATAAGCGAAACTTAAAATCACCCACAGATGACGGTTATATAAATATTTAAAAAAAAAGCTTTTTTTAACACGTAATGTTTTTAAATATTGTACTTAATTATTTACTGACGGGTGCACGTATGGAATATGAAACGAAATAAAATTCTACTCGAAGTTCAGCTCGAGTTCTTCAATAAACTAGTCATTTAATAACATGTAGAGTATTTTTATAAGTCTCTTGAATGACTTGAGCTTTAAACTTACAATAATAATTAATTCCTTTCCACCAACAAACGATTCATTTCAATATTAAAAAGCACTACTTGCCAACGGCGTGTTTCACTACAATATTTCAACTTAGGCCATCTGTGAACGCGTATCACATTTAGTTTATCCTTAAAGATTTTTCAAAACTGTGGGAAATTGATTAATTTCTTACCTACTTTAATCACTTTTTGTTTATGTTTATAATTTGTCTATACTTACATTATTGTGTTCTATTTTTATCATTTGTCTATACTTGACATTATTCTTTTTTAGTATTCTGTATGTCCTGATGAGGAAAGCTTCGCTTTCAAAACATTTTGAAATTTATATATTAAAAAAGTGGTGTTTACAAAGTACTTTTTATTAATTTATTAAATGTGAGAGTATTTAAAAATGGCAGTAAGGATAGATGTATCAGTGGCACAACTGGTAGATGCATCCTCCCGGATAGAGGAAGGTTCCGAGAACGAGTCTTGGTTGCAACCTTATCTTTGTTTAATGTTATTTATGTTTTTCTAGTTCAAATTGGTTTTTTTTAGTGTGAACACTACAGAAGAGTGCTAGCTACCCGAAGTCAGTGGGACTATGACATCTCGAATTGGGCGATGGAGAAGAGGAAGGTTGGGAAGTATTTGGAAATTCAGATCTGATCACAAATGGCTAATGCCTAATTGCTAATTTGCTAATGGCTAATTTCAATTAGGTAACATTTTTTTCTGAATGTTGGTTTTTCACCATGGCGATACTGAGAGCATCTAAATACTATTCTGGACTCGGCTTTATTGGAAACAATTATTAGAAGGTATTAATTGTCATTGTGTTTAATTTTTAAGTATCAGTTATTTTTTTAAATCTTATTTGTAGTAAATCAAATTTAATAATGTTATTTTAAGTTCTGAAAGCATTTTAGTTTTTAAATTATTTTTACATCTGTTTCGGCGTTCAAAGCCATTTTCAAACTGTGGTTAGTTCACATTGAGACGACTTACTTATATGGTTTCATTAACACAGACTCTATTTAATTTGAACGGTATTTAAAATGATTTATTACTGCTAAACCGGTTACTTTAAAAATAATTGTGTTAATAAAAAAAAATTCTAATCTGTGGGGTACTTACTTACATTTGATAACTTTTTTCCCCACATAAAGTGGTGGGAATATTTTTTTATTGTTTTATAATGACGTGAATGCCAATTAAGGCAATATCTATGAACACATTTACGCACAGTGTAATGTTAATACTCCCCTATGTGCTGTACCTACCACTGCACATATCTTCACTGCACGGCTCCGTTAGACCAACGTTACGTCTAGCGCGATACGCAAAAGTTCAACAGTACGGCTACGAAATTATTTGTGGGCCTCCGTGTTCCTCCCACCTACAACATGGGTCTCTTCAAGACCCTGGTTCACTCCTTCCTTTCCTATAAAAGGCCCGTTAATATAAAAAATATACGTACATATAAAACATTAACAAAAACATTACCGATTTTTAGTTCGAAGTTATGATCTTCTCGATTCATTTTCATATCCCTGTATAATTTTCTGAGTCGCATCGGCGTTAACCGGACGGACTAGGTAGCTAATGATAGCTAGAAATGCAGTTGAGAAACATGATTCCAGATGCTACAGGTTGTGATTTATTAGATATTGTGGTGATATCAGATAAGGTGGGTTATGACATAACACATTTACAAACACCACACGGAAAGCAATCCATTAGCTACGAAGGGGGCAGTCTATGTGATTTCCTAGCAGAAAATATTTTTAAAAAAAGGTGTTTCCAATAATTACTGGAAATATGTATTATAATCATTAAAGAGATAAACCAATAAAATAGTATTGAGGGCGTGTCTGCGTGCTCTAAATAAGTTTTATTTTTCCTCACTTGTGAAACTGATCAAATATTTTCAAACATCGAAATTCTTTCTTGATCAGAGAGACCAAGTTCATCGGCCTGTCTGACAGACCAAGGTGTCGAAATATCGGATGATATTTGAACAGTCCACTGACGTCAGAATTAATAAAGTTGCCCTAGGTACTACGTATTTCGAAGGCTGGAGGCAAAGGTCACGTGAGACGTGACACCCATTTTATCAACAGTTGTCGTCCACGTTAAGCAAATTATAAGACATGTATAAAAAGGGTTAAACTAAACACTGTAACAAAATATTCGGTTTTTTTAAATAAGGCGAACCTTTTTACTAATTTGCTATTTTACTTATTGGCGGTTTGGTTAAGTTTGGAATATGTTACTACAGCTTCGGATAAGAGGGAGATTTGCCATAAATTCCGCACAATTGTAAAAAGGACGAGGTGATCATTAGCAGACTTGCTAATGTTTCACTTAAATTGGCAGCACGCTTATCTCACCCTTCGCCCCTCTTATTTTGGTTTCTTCCACTTGAGTGTTGGGGCATATCCATGAATTATTTACTCTGTGGATCAGTTCAACGTATCAGTGATCTTCCCCTGCTTCTTCTGTCTTCCATTTACTAGCGAAGTACACCTCCTACAGGTTTTAGTTCCTCGGTTTGGTTAACAACGTAAAAAATATTGCCTTTTTTTAGGATTCGTTGTAAGCAGACTTTTTTCGATGCCTTGCTCTTCCGGGATGGTTAAATGAGTGTGCCTAGTTGTCTATGAATGTTACACAATGCATATTAGTAACGACCCGTTATCTTTCTTTCCAGAGGAAGTGATTCAATCCAACTCCGCTTTGTGGATGTCAAAAGACGGTCACATGATGCTGTACGCCACCTTCAACGACTCCCTAGTGGAAGAGCAGAAGTTCCCCTGGTACGGGGGCGGGGAGCCTGATACCAGCGGGGGCTACCTGTACCCCGAGATCCGGTCGCTGCGGTACCCCAAGCCGGGGACCCCCAACCCCATGGTGACCCTTACGGTGGCCGACCTGGCGGACCCTAAGAATATCAGGACGAGGAATCTGAAGCCGCCTCCTGCTTTGGGGGGTGATGGGTAAGAACCTCTTGGAAGTCTTTACTTTTTGATTAATTTATAAGATTAACTCTTGTATGGTGGCATTGAGGTATATAACTAGAATCTACGTTCCTTCCAAAATCCTTTTAAAATGTGGTTCCCGCGCGTGAAGTGGGGAGAGTGAGCAGGCGGCGGTCGATGTCGCCCGAATTTTTCCGACCGCGAACAAACTCAACGAATGGAGTTGCCGCGCCGCGAACACTGCTCGCCGCAGCCCGGAGCATTTGAGTTGCCGGCGTGCCTACTTCATTTGCTCCTTAAGTTTTTTTTAATATTAAAAAAGTCAATTTACACGAATATCGGTTATGGTAAAACCGATGAAAGGTTACACCGTTGCTTTTTCTATCGCGTTCAGAATGAAATGTCCAGTCTTGTAGGCATTTTGCAGTTATCATTGGAGATCCATACCCGGTGAGTGCTGGTAATCGACTGAAGCCCGTGTTATCTCTATGATGCCAATTGGCCACATGTTGTTGCCCATATTTCGAACGCTAATGTTTACTCCAATTGTATACCTCAATGCATGGTGGCGGGTCACAGGGGACCATCTAGATCTGCGAGCCAGTCTAGGACATCAGACGTCCCCCAGTGAAACTCAAAAATTCCACCGATGAATGAATTACCCACGGCATTCACTCATTGCGGACTCTTTTAGGCACCACCTGTGCATTATGTAAGCAACGGCTGCGAAAGCACCTTATCCTTTTGATGGAGAGCCAGAATTGACGAGGCAATGAAAACCCAAGATATTTTTTGATGGAGAGCCAGAATTGACGGTCAGAATTGGGGTCAGGTACGAAATGGCCATTATTCAGTCACTTGCCACTGAGTTTTCACATATCTTCTGGAGTGAAAACTAAACAATAATGTCTCTCTCCTTCCCTCCAGATGGGTTTTCAAGAGTTCGGGTGACATACAAAATGAAACATGACATCATCGTACAAAGGTATTGCCCTATCTTGCAGGCGTCTTCTTGTATTCCCTATCATATATTAGTATTACTGATTAATTTACCTCCCCTTCCACGTATGGTAGAGGTCAATGTGGGATACTGAGGTTATTCAGTCAGTTGACGGCATCGGGAATCACTTGATTTAGCACAGTTGCTTTCGGGAAACTGGGAAATGGGATATTCTTCTACGGTGTGTTCTGTACTTTGTGTGTGTCCAAATGCATGCAATTCAGAATCCATTGTGCCCGATGTATGCATCATTTGTGCACGGCGACTGTGACTGCATCTTTTATTTATTATGCACACGTTTATGACCGCTGTCAGCTGATTTCTGAAATTCGTTATTCGCCAGAATGAATCTTACAGATGTCGTGGTGCTGAAGTCGGAAATGGTACGGGGAGAAGGGATGGAAATTCTCAATGAGAATGGTTTTGTTTATCTAACACGTAATTGAAATATTCCTTCAAATATCTTTACAGTTCCAATTGTCAATTTTCATCTGCCGAATTTACATTGTACTAATATTATGCTGTCGAGGTTGCCCGTTATTAAATTCTTGTTTATTGCATTGAGGTGATGCAAAGTTGTGAACTGTCTTGTCTATTCATTAATCTGTTAGAAAAGATAACATCTCTTTACCCTGAACGCAACACCAGATCGAACGCTTTCTTTAAAATGCCACACTTTAAATTCAAATACTCTGACATATCTGAAAAACTCACGAGATATAACTTGGAATCATACCAGGTGAAGCTCACTAAATTGGTTTTGTGAAAAGTTATCCTCATATCCATTTTATATGATCTGCTATCCTGTCTTTAGTTGAGGACACATATTTTTTTTAAAATTTATAATCATTCCCACATGCGTTGTGTTTGTCTTATTTATTGCAGTCAAATTGGTCCAAAGCTCCATTCCATATGACAGAAACGACTCTATGAGCTGATATTAATTTAATCATTTTGCAGACCTATCAATAATTCCACACAGAAAAGGCTTTAAAAGGCGCAATTTGCGCCAACCGTTAGAGTTTTTGCTGGTAAATACAAAGAGAATATTTTTTTCCAGAATTAGTTACGCTGTTTGGCAAAAAATTGTTTTTTTGAATTGTTTTGTAAATTTCGTATGAAATTCAGAAATTAAATTGTTCCCTTTAACCGGAAAATTTCTACTGACTGAACCGATACAAGTGAGTTATGGGCGTGTATCTGTGCCAAAAGTAAGGTCAATATTATCTTACTGCCGGTGAAATTTCTCAAACGTTGTCAAATATTGAAATTCTTTCTGAAACAGTTAAATAATTTAATTGGCTTCAATAGAGCTTTTTTTAAATTTCAATTCAGTATTGATCTATTTAAATTTTTATTAATTAATACGTAATTTTGACATTTTAAGTAGACATGTAAGATATAGGGGAAGGGGGGTCAAAGTGGAAAACTTAACTTGAAACATGACTGGCAAAGGTTTATTCAGAATATAATTTTGACGACCTCCATGGTCGAGGGATAAGGCTCTCGACTACGAATCCGAAGGTCGCGGGTTCAAATCCCGGCGTCCGCAAGTAAATTTTATTTAAATTATTTGTGCTGTTTCACAATTAATTCATTTAAAAATAATATATGGTATATTTGCGCACGTTACAGAGTGGAAGACACTCTCAGTATCGCCCTGGTGAAACACCACCATTCAGAATTGAAACGTTGCTTGAAATTTTTTTTGTGACCAGATCTGAATAGCCAGGAATTTCCCCCACCTTCCTCTTCCCCTCCAAAATACCTTAAGCCTCACAACATTCCCAAATAGGGATGCCATATTCTCATTGGCTCCAGACGGTTGGGAGCAGTTGGGACTCTTGTGTGGTATTCACATAAAAAAACATGATTTCTCTAATGGAATTGGCAATTGACGCGAGTAAATTGTCCATCGTCAATATCGACCAATAGTTCATGTGCCCATTCTTGGCAAACATTATACTGAATCCATTCGTTAGTTGAAAAAGTTCTTTGGAAAACATGCAAAGTGTCAAATTTTCTTGTTTTGACTTGCCGGGCTGAGATTGAAAATTATTTCTCACTTTCACCGTTTCCCCCTGAGAAAGTTTTTTCTCCCCTTTCTTGACACTTTTTTGTTTTTAATAATTTTCTTTTTCTGTTCTGTTTTATGAATTTTTATTTTGTTTTATATTTTTACTCTCTTCTCCCTATCCTGAATATTTTCTTTTCTTTTCGGCGACGTTTTCTTCCTGCCTATTTTTGGAATGCGAACTTGTTAAAATTTCAGGCTTTTCTCACGCAGATTCACTTTTCACATTACAATGCAGCATCCCAAGAGATATGCCATATTTTTTTGATGCAGCAATTAGGGAAGAAGTATTCAATCCTTCCATGGCTCTCCTCATGTTGTTTCACTCCGTGAAGCCTAATGGCTTCGTTATTTATTATTACATGGGTATATTAAAGTAAAACGGGTTTTCTTTAAGAAAACAAAAAGAATTTTAAGAGTGCAAAGCGGAAAGGTTTTCACTTTGCCCTCTCATGCAACTTTCCACTTTGCCCCAATGCTGTGAAATGAACAGAAAAATAATATATCGAAAAATCATATTTCAACATCACAGGCGAATTAAAATAACATTGAACAATACTTATATGCATTACAATAACAAATAACAAAATAGAAACAGCAAAAATAGCATATAACAAAATCAAATGAAAAATCAATGAAAAATGAAAAATCAACCGTTGAAGATCGAATGTTTTCGTAAGGAATCTGCACAAATTTCTCAATACGCTCATGTATCATGCTCGGTCACTGCAACTGTACTAAATTTCTTTGGGATCATAAGGAAGATTTGTGCCTTGAGGTGAGTGAACGCGGTAGAGGGGAGAAGACGGTATTTTTTGTTCTGTGTGAACTTTCCACTTTGCCCACCCCTTCCACTTTGCCCTCCCTTACCCTAAGTATAAATATATATATATATATATATTATAGAATATTTTCTTAGCCTTCTCCAATAGGAGATCTTATTCTGGACGAACTAGGTTTTGGATAGAGGGTTTTCAGTGACTTGTATATTTCAACTTCAAGATTTTGGTAGAGTATTTAGCTTCTATGACGATGTTTTTAAAACACTCGTCATTTCTTTTTTCTGATAATTCCTGAAGCAATGTTTTACTAGACATTATGTAGTCATTAATTGATTTGATTTGTTTGAAATTCGACGTTACTTTGTCCGAGAGTTATTTATTTGTAAGAAACAAACGGCTTTTAATACAGATTAATATAAAAGGAAGTTTTACAAAAGGTATACCAACAAAGTTGCTTATGCTAAAAGTGGTTAAGTAAATATGTTTTATTACAAAAACAAAATAAGAAGGAAGGGAGGAGAGGAAGAGGATGATAGGATCGGGACAGGACAAGAGTTACAGTATAACACTTAGGTACATTTAGCTGGTCTATTGGCTTTGTTGATTATGTGAGGTTTTTGCCTCTTTTGAGACGATAAACCACAAGTTTTTTTGTTTACTTGGAATGTCGAACTGTCTAAAGATTTCCTTTATTGACGCCCTTGTGTGGGGGTACCTTTAAAATATTCTTTACGATGAATCCCTGAGATAGGTTTATTTGTTTTATGATCATTGATGCTGCTGAACCCTATATTAATAATTCGTATTCCAAACGAGACTGCCTAAAGCATAATATATTATTTTAAGATTTTTTGTTGACAATATATTTAGTATTTAATCATTGTAGAAAATAATATTAACATAACCTAAATGAAACATGAAAACGTAAAAAAAAAGACAGAAAAAAAAAATATTTCAGTCGCATCTGGGATTCGAACCCAGGACCCTCTGCCTATCTGAGACAACGGCTTAATCATCTATGCTAATGAGACCAGTTCAATTTATGTCATCTTCATTGATATCATATCTCAAATTCAAGATTTGTTAATATTATTCTCCATTTTTTATTCCGTACTATTGGCAGCTATCTTTATAATGATTACAAAGTTCGTAAGGAACACAATTGAACTGGTCTCATTAGATAAGTTGGTTAAGCGGTTGCCCCGAATAGACAGATATCCGGTGTTCGAGTCCCAGATGCGACTGAAATCTTTTTATTTTCTGATGTTTTTCATTTATGTCGTTTTTATTAAAATGAGATTTTTAAATCTCAATAAAAATAATTAATAATTGAATACATTTAGTAATTTGCAAGAAGCACCTGGGTGAGTTTTATTGGCTTTTCGGGGGTTTCTATTGAATCCCGGCGGAGTTTATCGTCAATATTCTCATCAATTCGAGTTTATCACACTTCTGGGTATTGTTTGTTCAGTGATTGAAACTCAGAACTCAAACATAAATATTTTTATTAGAATGAATTGTAAAACACGCATGTCAGTTGATTTGTAAGGCGACTTTCTTACGTCGATTCTGTAGGTGAATTCTTAGAAATATGTACAAATATTCCATTTGAAGAAATAGAAGACGGGTATTTCATAGCAATGTACACATTTCTGGGAATCCGAGTTGAATATGAACATTGTTCCTTTGATCATAACTTCCCTTTGGCCAATGGCTGAATACCTTAAATGAATAATATTTCAAAACATTTTCATTTTAGTATTTCTACAAACTAACAGAAACTGATATAGTCACTGAAGGGATAAATAGATAGAAGTGTGTTGTGATCATATTTGTGCGGCAGAAGTAAGTTCCATTTTTCCCTGCTTCTGATAAAATTCTTTTTTTTTTCAAATATCGAAATTCGTTCTTTAACCTTTAGCGTGCCGACGTTACCCATCGGATACGCAAAATTTGTTTCCATTGAACGCTGATGTATCCGATCGGCATGTTCTTATCGTGTGATATTGAACTTTAAAAAATATTTTTGTTGCTGATTCGAAGTGTATATTATGATTTATAGTAATTTTAAATAATTTACTGAAAAACTTTTCTTTGTAATTCTATTCGAAGCGAAATAATACATATCCAATATTCACTCGCGCGATTGGTGGAATTGAAAGATATATAGTTATTTTCAAAGCCTGTATTTATTTACAGGAAAGTCCCACATAATTTTTTTTTATTGTATAAAACACTTATTTAGCTTTTTGAGAAACATAATACAACTTCAAGAAATTTTTGTTTTTCAAGACATTTTTTTACTCGGCTATTCTGGGGAAACTACTTAGGATGGATATATATATATATTTTTTAAATAAATATAAACAAATTAACTGGTAATGTGATACAATTTACAAAAACATAATTTTGCAAAAAAACAAGTAAGTTATTACGAAAATAGGCTCAGTGCGCAAAACATTATTACAAATATTAGATCGCGGGAGTTCGGCGTTTCAAAGATTGGCCTTCGTTCTTGGTTCGGAACCATTAACCTAACCACCATAACCTAACTTAACCTAACCTAACCTAACCTAACCTAACCTCTAACTCATTCAGTATGGATCCCGCCGGCGGGAAAGTGACATTTCGGCGGACCCAGCTCATGAAGATATAATACGGGAATTACAGAGCAAATAATACGTAAAGATGTCCAAACACGCAATGGGGAGAAAGCAGAATAAGAGGGGCGGAGGCCGAGCCGGGCGTGCCGCCAATAAATAGCACATTTTGACAGTTTGGTAGTCCGTATCGAGCTAACGAATCCATAACGCAAACGTAAGAGACGATGCTGCGTTTATTAAAACTTTCAAAATGACTGTGTGGTTCATAGCCGATTTAACTTGCGTTAGTTAATGCACAAGATACGGACTTGGCCCCCTTACTGAAGTGCGAAACGTATGAAATAGTCGATCAAATTCGAATGATATGTAAAACAAATTAACTAGCTAATGCGGTTAATGCGGTAATCGACCCCGTTGCAGAGCGAAATGTGGGAGAAAGCGAGTTAAAATCTAACTTTTTGAAAAATAACCCCGCCGTTGGAATCAGAGTATTAATATATTGATAATAGGTTTCGTTAGAAAACGAATTTTTTTCCAATACTGAGATTGTTTTAAGTGTTGAAGTTACAATTTTGTCAAGTATCAATTTGAGGTTATAAATTGCCCATTACCAATCATTTTATGATCCCTAAATACCACTGAAGTAATAAACCGATAGAAGTGTCTCGTGGACGTGTATTTGTGTTCGAAGTAAGCTCAATCATCCCTCCTGGTGAAATTGATCAAATATTGAAATTATTTCTTGAGCAGGAAAACAATTTTAGTAACGTGTCTGAGGCCTACGAATCGACAGGCCTCGTGTTAATCGGAAAAATGGATCACACGTCTTGGAATTATATGTTCAATGGTTCAAGGTTTACCAGTATTCGGTTTAAAGGGATTTTTTTTTATTAAACGGGGAATTTATTTGAATATTGAAGTTCCAATTTTGTCAAGTGCCTATCAATTTCTGATTATAAATCGACTATTTCCAATAATATAGTGATCCGTTAATACCGGTTTCAGTGAAATACGTCTCTTATTCATACCAATTGTGAATGGTTTAACCTTTCCTTTACGGTGCTAGAAAATTCCGGCAACTTTGGTGCTGTACGCTCACTGTACATTTGGAATTTTGTAATCTAAAGTTGGAAAAAAATGGTCTTTACGATTATTACTTATATAAATCAATTCATTAATAGAACATACATAAAGCTGATACCAACCCTGATGTATGGCAGTAAGGGGTGAAACTGGTAGAGGAAGGATGAAATTAGAATGAATGCTGTAAAAATGAAATCTTTGAGGCGAATTTCTGGTAAAACCATGTATGATCGTGTAAATAAATCAAGATTCGTAAAGAATGCAAGGCTTATGTAAGCGTAATGAGTAAGATTAAGAAAGGGACGCTTAGATGGTTTGGGCATGTAGAGCAAATGAGCCAAGAAGGAGTGGAAGGAGAATATGTGACGCGAATGTGAATCAAATAAGAAGCCGGGGACGTCCGTGGAAGACATGGCACGTTCAAGTGAATCAAATACTTGAGTCGGGCCATGTCAGAAATTCGAATAACAGATGAGAATGTATGAGACGTTGTATGAATATGATTGAAGCAAGAAGTGTATTCCAAGATCGAGCCTTTTGGCGGTCTGTCCTCTCTCCCCAACCCTGCGGAGAAACAGCGTAGTTAGTTAGTTAATTACATACATAATGGAATTAAAATATTGTTTCTAAGTGCTGAAAACGAGGAAAAAATATCGGCCATCCATAAAACGTATATTGCATCCATTACTGCCGGCAGACCGCCGGCTACTACTAACGACCGCGCATTGTGGAACCGTGAGCGAAACCCCGCCCTCTTCTTAATCTACCGCACCAGGCGGGAAGTTATCAATGTACGCAGTCACACACATATACATATATATATATATATAGAATAATATTTATCCCGAATTTTTGACAAAATATTTGGAATATTAGTAATTCTTAAATGGAGTTAAGATATCGATGAAAATGACAGAAAAGTAATAAGGTCTCAAAAACTCAAGGTGTTTATAGTGCTAGTCCCGGTAAGGCCGAGGTTCTGGATTCGATTCCTAGACCGTTACCTTTTTATTTTCTGTGTTATTATTTTTTTTTTAATAATGTTATAACTGTTATTTCGCTTTTCCTTTCTCCATCCATTGAAACTATGTCCAAGAACAATCTCAAAAGCCATTAACATTGGGATTAAAATACGGTACCCGGTTCAGCTTTTGATTAAATGTGATAAAATGACCTAGCAGTTTTGCATATTCGTCAGTGGCGTACACAGAGTATTTAATCAGGCTAGGCAGTAGAAAAAACACCAATTAATAGTAAAAAAAAAACTTACCACAGACTAGAAAGTTTTCGCTAACGCGCATTACAAGCAAATTACTGAATACATAAAATTCACATATTTTGTTCGACATCACAGCACGAAAAGAAGCCAACATAATTTGATAATTATTTCGCTAGTAAAGTTGTACTAATTAATAAAGTTACCAACAGATGGCACTGATTGCTAAATTTGTGATTTGTAACGAAAGGCACGGCCTTTACGACGCTAACATAAAGGAGTCTTCATTTGAATGAACTTTGCACACACATGCACTTCTTGTGTAGAATACAGTCAACATTTGAATATGATATTCGCGTCAGTTTGCATACTTAGTTCCTGCTTTTAATACTTTATAGTAGAGCAGTCGGTGGGGCGCACAGCGTTTTTTTTATGTGTGGATTGATTTCTTACAATAACTTCTTTAATTTTAATATTATTAATATTTTTTATGTGCCAAAGGTAGGGTAGGCAGTACTTATATGTCTACATTCAACGCAATCCTCTGGTATCCACATCAACTGGATAGTAAATCGATGAACTTAAATGGTGTTGTTCTGTTGCAGTGATCATTATTTCACCTCGGCGCAGTGGATCTCCCTGACGGAGGTGTGCGTGGTGTGGCTCAACCGGCCGCAGAACCTGTCGCTGGTGACCGTCTGCAAGAGTCCCATGTGGTTCTGCCAGGAGGTAAGGTCAACCTGTTCTATCCGTATCTCTTTCACGCTCGGTATATATTTGCGAGGGGCATTCCATACAAGGGGGAACCCGAATCACTAAGGAAGGGTAGCAAAACAGGAATAACAGATACGATAATTAGTAAACAAGGAAGTACGATAACCCGTGGCTTCTTATTACCGCGTTTTACTTGAGTATCCTGGACAGTGGCGGTTCATGGCCTATCTCATTGAAAAAAGAATTACCCCTATTTTGATATTTTCAATACTACTATTTTCACCTAGATATGCAAGAATTTATTCATATTACATACACTAGAGATTAGCGGCCTAACAACTACAAACTATTCTGCGATTCATTAAAACATCTGTGGATAATGAATAATGTCGTAGTTTACAAAAAAAAATCGCAATAAGGAACTCCAATACAATTTTTTTGTCAATTTTACGTTTAAATTTAAATACCAGCATATTTGTTTTTTTTTTTATTTAGTTTTCATAATTAAAATAATTTTGTTTGCCAATTTCAGTTTTGATCAGTTTTGAGGTTAGAATATCAAATGTCAAAACAAGGATGAACTTTACCGTACACAATTTTTTATTCTATTCGTGGTAAACCATAACTAAACATAAGTAATAAAATTATCCACTTTTTTTAGAAACTTTAACTCAAATAATAATAATAGTATTGAGCAATAAAATTACCACGATATCCGTATTGATGATTGGTTTGCTAATCAATACTCTAATTTCATTCATCAATAGTAGTTTTTTATATTGAATGACAATTATAAAGCTTAAATTCACCCAAATTAAGTTTAAATTTCGCCATAACTATAACAATACGTACATGTAAAATAGAAAAACAAAATGCGCACATGACGTCAGATGTTCCAAATGC